>JABFOV010000327.1:0-42270 GCA_022817685.1 Aradophagus sp. ZL-2020
ACACGTTTCACAAGTATAGTCTGTAGTTGACATCATTACAGTAATCTCGACTCAAATGTGTGTATGAGATAAAGTGCTTTTATATTTTACAATTGGTGTCCTACCATAGAGATACATGAGTATTAAACCATGCTCGAACGAGCCTGTGTTAGCTGTTTATTGTAGTCTGATACAATAAGAGGAAGCACTTTGTTTTTTTTTTTTTCTTTTCTCGGGCATTGCGATGCGAGAAAACAAGTCGACTATTTTCGGGAACAATTTATCGGACTTTTATTGCCGTTCCTGTAAAAGCTATAAAACTTTTTACCTCGGCGACTTTTTCTCTTCGTAACGATTTTTCCTCACGGACGCGCGGCCCATTTTCGTGCCCGAAGTTGTATGGAAAACATTTATTAAGTATCGCGAAGCTTATGAGACGGAAATTCCATCGAGGCGATTGAGCATGCGCGCAAGAAAGTTTGATACGAAAAATGTTTATTGTCCTTTAACACGTGGGGAAGTCGCACGTGAACGAGAGAAAGTCCGTTGCACCGCGAGAGTGCCGCGGCCGCTGCAATTATAGTCGGTTGCGATCATACTTTTTGCTCGTTAAACGTTGAATGATGTAAAACGTACAAATTTCCTTCGAATTAACTCCGATTGACTGTTGCAACCATATTGCAGTCTTTTTTAAACGATTGTTTGTTTTGTTAAACCAACATAGGTTGTTGGTTCTCTTTTTGTATTGAGAAAAAAAGATGTAACACATTTTTTTGTAGTACATTTTAGAAAGTAACATTTTTTTCATAATAAAAAAAAAATTTATGATTGTTCTGAGTTAGTTTACATTTATAGAAAATGAGGCACAATATTTTTGGTTGTATTTTTATGACCACTCCATTTTTGGTTGCAATAATTTTTTTTTTTTAAATTGGATACCATGATCACATAACTATTGTAGCAATCTAATATTTTCATTAAAAAAACAACACGAAATGGTTGCATAGCACACTATTAAATTAAACTTAATTTTTAATTCAAAATTATTTTCTCTTTTTGTCATTTGTTTTATTTTGAAAAAAAGTCCTTTCTATAGCTGTGATTTTTGTCATTAAGCGTTCTGAAACTTGTCCTTCTGAGATCATTCACCCAACAAAGCAAAGCAAAGCAGGAAATCTCGCTACCCACTTAAATTTCCCCCGTGCACTTTCGACGGTCGAATCGCTTATTAAAAATCGTTTCAATTCTCCAATTTGCGGGATCGCCGGCAAATTACGCAAGATTGCCGCAGCGAGAACGACTGCCGGCGGACTCGAGCCCGTCGACGGTTCGCCTTCTTTTTGTCCGTGAGTTTTGCAAACACGTAAAACCGGCAGGCTAATGGCGCTCGGCGTTAAAAACAAAGAACGCGGAAAATTGAGGTGTCGTCTCGGTGCGAGCCGCGGGATTCGAGGCAGCTGTTTCCTCGCGATCGTGACCGGGCCGGATACCGAAGGCGCATCGCGCCAACGACCCCCACCCGGCCCTCGGCTCGCTCGTTTTTTTCGCAGCCTCCGAAGTAACGGGTGCAAGGATGACGAGATAAAGCAGCAACTCGTTACCTCGGCGCTTGTTTACTTTACACGGCCAACCTGTGGGCCCGACATTATTGCTCGCGTCCCTCCCGCCGGCTTAAGGCGCTCGCACGCCGAGCGCCTTAACCGCGGGCGAAGTGACTGCTGGCGCCCGCCCCCTCGCCCCGTCCTCCAAACCGGTACCTCAGAAGATGGCGGCGGGAGAAAGGGCGCCACTCGCAGGGCCGTAAATCGTGGCCCCCACCGCGCGCACCAGAAAATGACGTGTCCGGAGTCGAAACGAGCGAGGCAAGAAGGCGCGCGTGACGTTACGCGGAAACGGGCCGCGCGTTCCGCTTCCACCTTTTTGCCCCGCTGATGGAGACGCGCGCCGCCGTGACACTTTATCGGCAAAAACTGACAGTCCGACGAAAATCTCGAAGCCGATCACGGGATTCTCGGCATCGCACTGATTTAAAGGCGATTATAATGGGATCGAGCGCGTTTTCAGGTTTATCGGCGAGGCGAGGCAACGGCCGGGCCATTAATTTCGAGCGCAAAACTACTGTTGCCCGACACCTGTGCCGACATTCCGAAATCATTTCTTGTAGCAAGCCGGCGTTGCTTTCAAGTCGGATCCTCGTTAATTTAATCGATAGTATCGAAACTACGCTCTTAAAACGGAACGTCGGCTCGGCGAAACGATGGTGGAGGAGTCGTTGGCGCAGTTGGCCACTGGCTTAGGAGGATGCTTGTAGAATGTTTGTTCAATTTCTTCGCGATAACGGCCTCGTTTTTCGTGGGTGTACTCTTCAGTAAACGATTCGTCGGCTGTTGTGGTTCGTTAAACAACAGACGTGTTATGGGAATTGAATAGTTATTTCGCGATTCGAGAGGGAATGAGTTATTGAAACTGTTGGTATACGATGAAATCTTTTACATTATACGTTGAGAAAAAATTATAGGAAAAATTAATGCTTAAATATTATGCATTATTTTTTATATTATATTGTATAATTTGCGAGAAAGAATATAAAAAATATTAAAACCTTTGCTAATTTTATAACATTGTAAAAAGAGTATGAGTACAAGTAAAACATGTAAGAATTTCTCACAGAGTGTTTTTCTTCATGCGTGAAAAAAATAAAAATTATACTTCTTAATAATACGTAATACAGTACTTTTTTATGTAAATAAACATAGATGTTATGAACAAATGAATCTGCGAAATTAATTTTTATTGACGATTATGGCTACCTTAATTTATTGAGCTAAAAATTTATTAAAGTAAGTATATCTTTTTTTTGTCGGTATAAATTGAAAATCCCATTCGCCTCTCTTGCGTGCAATGTTGCGATATACAGCGCAAAATAAGAAATGAGTACAAATTGAACGGTTTGTCTCGGTGAAATTCATTAAGCCGCGCGAGATGAATATTTAATGGGACGTTTCTGGTGACAGATATTGCGAATTCGCATAAATTTATTTTCACCGTGTAATTAAGATTCTTATAAATCACGCCTCGATACGTTGGGTGTTGTAATTTGGAATTTACAGCGCTTAAGTGCAATTTACTGTGCGCCAAAAATGGGAGCTTTGGAAAACGTTTAATTGAATAAATCGCTTAATTGGTTTTCAATTTAGCGCATAGATTACTCGCGAGCGGTATTTCATAAACTGTGGAAACCGAAAGGCATATTTTAATTTCAATTAGCCTTAATAAAAGCTGTTGAAATATTGAAGCGGACGTGTAATGCAATAAAAACGATACACACATATCATGTTTTAGTGCCCATATCAACCTCGAAAAATAAATTTTTGGACTATTATTTCCTGGTATCCCGTATTTCTGAACATTTTAAATAACCGGCAGAACCGACCCTCTTCAAAACCGTCAGTGTGGTTTCCATCTTAGCAATCGATACGACAACCAATAATTAATAATCGATGATAGTATTTCATAATTTAACCCCTAAATGGATTTGTTTTTGTGGATTTGCGATAATTCGCATTTAGTTAATAAATATGTTAACGATGAGTAATGTATTTTCAAATTGTTAATTAAATTTTAAATTCCACACGTATAAAAATTATATTAAAATAATGGACATACATTTTTTAATAGTTAATATTACAAGTCTGTGTGGATTTATGTATCTATGCATGTATAATAATTATCTGATTCAATGTTGGATGAATTATAATTTTTGAATGAATTTTCATTTACAACATTTCTAGACTGTAAATGCGATTGTTCAATGATTCGGGGCATTTTTTAAAAACTCCTGCCGAAAGACTTTATACGGCGTTTCCCTATTTCGTTATTTTAAAATCAAACTTTACGTTTGTTTTATGCGCTACGAGGGAGTAATGGTTAGCACTAAACTGCGAAAAAGGTAATGTCCACAACAAAGCACTTTATTACGCGCGCGACAGAGACACAGTGCCTTTTCCAATCTCTGCCAAAGCCACGTCTCACAGTTTTAACCATGGACAATTTATTAATGCATAAATTACCATACCGTACGGCGCGGCCAGGACTACCCGCGCTTTTTGCCGCCGTTTCATTATTTTGCATAAAAAATCCCTACATTTATTACGGCGAATCCTCTAATTTATACATCAGAAACTTTTGCCCGCAAAGCACCCTCGGCCGTCTAGTCAATCACCATAAAGTTTGCCAATTCGTCGGTAAAAAAACTACCACAATTACTTTTCGACGCGATATAACGAGCGCGTTGAAAGGCCGAATAAAACGTCTTTGTGCGACAATAATTGGCCGAATGTGGCTGAAATTTATATCGACCACACGCACGCAAATTACGTGCCGATAATATTGAGCAAACATTAGCGCGGTCTTTTTTTTCCACCGCCCGGGGACGCTCACGTTATAATTTGGCCGTCACAAAACTGCTTCCTCGTGAATGGAATTGCAATTCGACTTGGCTCGCGTTTCGTGCGCTAACTTTTCCACGTCGCTATAATTCCCGCGATTAAAGCGCCTCCGCGCGCAATTGAATTCGAGGTCGAGACGTTAAGTCGCGATATGTTTCTAATGCCAGTCGCGATAAATTGTCGGAACGAGAAGTATAAGGAAAATGGCACGAAAGGATGTAGAGAAAAAAACACGTGTACAAAGTTTGCAAAGTTTTTTTGCAACAATATCAAATTGTAATCTACTCCGTGCAGAAATCAAAATTACTGCTGAAATTATTTTAACGTATATAAAATGTGATGTTTAATTTGTTGATTCCATTCATTCGTTTGATGTTTAACTTTTTAATTCAAAATTAAGCAAAGTTTGAATTCGACGCGAAAAAAAACGTTACGAACTTTCACTAGATAAAAAAAAAATTGTTTCGAACAGGTTCTAAATAAAAAAAAGTAATGAAAAAAAAGTTCTGTTTCGCATAACACTCAAGAGAAATTAATTGAATAAATTCATCGAAAATGAAATCGTTTTTTGAAATAAAATAAATAGATTCTCAATCAACCAAACGACAAATAAACATGTAAATTTTACCTTTACCTGCCCGACATCACACGACGTAACACTAAACCTAACTTCCTCAACCCCTTTGAGCATCGCATCATTTATGAACACCCTCGAAATTATGCAGAGTCCCGTACCGTGTATTATATACGTATAAAACTTTTTGCAGACATCGGAACACGAGTATATTTCGGCGCGGCATTGATAGGGCGCGGCATTGATAGGGCGCGACTTGGGCGCGAGCGCCCACACTTGCGACGCGAAGCAAGCAAGCAAAGAGGCTAATGAGCCGGTATAAACATTGCAATTAATCAAGCGGGGCCCGCGTAATCGATAGGCCGGCGCTGCGCCAGCTGCGCCCGACCGCGCCGTCCTCCCGAGTTGTTCGTAATTATTCATATCTGGACGTTAACATAAATTGTCCGTGGCTCCACTCGGCGCGCCCCGTCTTAAGGCCGACCGTAATGAGCAAATATTTATGAAGGAATCCCCTTGTTGCGATCACTTTGCCAGCGCTTTTTCGCCCGACTTTTGTAGTCGGAATTTCGTATCAGATTGCCGATGTGTTGCCGACCGAAGGGATTTCGCGAATCCGGTCCTCCCGAGTCAATTAACGAGCGCGCTTTTCGAAGGTTACCGCCGCTATTACGTTTTCTTCATTAATTACGTCAAATTCGTCGAATCGAATTTCAAAACAATGTTGTTCCGAGTTTTCGACTGTCGAAGCTTTAGGGAACTTCAATTAAACCACATTTAATTATGTTTAACACATTCAGAAAATATCGAAAGTAGAACATTCTACTGCTATTTTGTAATATTATTTTATTATTATTTTATTTACCGTATTTCAAACGATCAATTTTATTTTCGAACAAAAAGAATTGAAAACACATTTTTTTACCTTTCTCTTCTTTATAGAAGTAAAATGATTTTTTTTATTAAAGTTGATTACACGTTTCAGTTCATTTGAAACATGTAAATTCGTTTGTTTTGAATAAACCGATTTAGAATTACGATCACAGATTTGCAATTCCTGATGAATAGTTATTATCGGCACAACGCATATTCATCTTTACAGAAGAATAATTCCAAATGTCATTTCATGAATTTTATTTATCAAGCAAATTCAGGGGGCGAAGAAATTGCGAATGCAACGGAAGGTTTTCAACGCGCGTTGGTGAATGTAATCGAACAGATCGTGATGCTGTTCATCCAGCTAAACCGCAGCCGACAAATCGTCGACTGACGCGATTGAAATCAGCGACGTGATTTGTTGGCCCTACAATAAGATACAGATAATCGTTTCATACATGACAGAATCGGTGCGACATTAATAACGCAAAACGGCACGCCCCGTTGTGTGCGTAATCTGTCATTGTTGAAAATCAACACTACCGGATTTGCAACAAGGTGTAACAGCGAATGTTTGGACTCGTTTCAACTATTTTCACGTTCCGCCGCCGAGCGGTCTATAAACGCGGTTAGCAACAGTCATAAAACATCGAACACCCATAAACTAATTGCTATTTTTGGTCGGCCAATTCTGGGCCGAAATTAAAAAATTTTATGATTCTACGAATATCATCGTAGACACAGAAAAAATATCTCTAATTTTGCGGGATTTTTTTAATATTTGCATACAGATTGTCTTGAATTTGCAAACACACTCACAATTTGCGCGAATCAGTACTAAACTTCTAGCTACGTAATATTTTGTAAATTATTAATTATCCATGAAACTACTCTTTGAATTCAAATACATTTCTTAACTGTTTCTCCTCAATTGAACATTGAATTCGCAAAGAATAATTAAAAAATTCTGCTTAAACTTCAAGTTTCATTTTCGTTGGCAAAAGTCATTTGAAATTATTCTTCCAATTAACTTACAAAAAAAGTACAAATAACTAAAATAACTCGCCACAATATATCAAACGCTAAATAATGATCTATCATTTTCACCCCCCCCCCCTCCTCCATTATTTCCTTATCCTATCTCTAAACATTTATTGTCAAATGCAAATTTATTTGCAAAGCCGCTGTCGTATCGTCAGTTTTCTCACGAAACTTCCGCTGCTGATAACTTGGCATTGAAAAACATTGGACGTGTAGAAGTGCGTGGCGGAAGATCCGCCCGAGAGTGATTTGTTTGGGCATACAATTAAGGGGACGAGGGGTCTAAGACGGCTGCGCGACGAAGAGAAAATTCAATCGACTGGTCGGATCAAATGGGCGGCTTATCTCGCTTGGTGCGCGCGCGAGCTATTTGCATACAACAAGACTGTACATCATAAGCCAAACAGCGCGACCTACGTACTCCTGCCAGGCGGGGCTTTTAAACTGATTCATTGCAAGTTGCGAGCCCTCCGGTAATGGCAAGTTATTGCACAATCACGACGCGCAAACAGCCGCGATCGCGTTTCACTTCGCCTGCTGCGCCCTCCTCTCGTTACTTTTTATTTGCATTCTTAGTTTTTTCTCACTATTTCGCGTCAACGACTGTTTACTTTAATTATAGAAGATCTAGCGACGACCCTTTATCCGACTTTCTTGGGTTTCCAATGGAAAGTCAAATTTCTATGAAAAACAGAATACGGCTTACGTACGTGTCGATCGACGTTTGCCAGCCACACACGTAGCCTCCAGTTGCATGCGAGCGCAACGGGGGGTTTATAAATAGCGCTACGTAAGGCGAGCGGCAACAAACCTTCGAACCGCCATGATTCCCTACAATAACATTTCCTGCTGGTCACGTGCTTTTCGACTATTCTAAGATCGGTTGTCGCTTTAAGGCGGGATTCCATCCACGCGACTGATATCAAATCAATGATATTGTCGTTGATAGCGAGAAAGTTTCATCTGGAAAAGTAATCTTGCCGACCGGCGCTCGGACTCCCGCGCGTCCGACTAAATTAAAAGCGTCAATCAGCTGTGACAATTATAACTTGCGAGAAGTCGCACCGGAAAGGTGTTGGTTATAAAGTAGTTACACTGAAAATAGTGTATATTATAAACAGATTGATTAATTTTTGCGAGAAATGTCAGAAAAATTGGCTATATAAATAATTTTGTTTACTCATATTGTTGATTTTTTTTCTCAAAAAGTTGTTTTTCTATAATGTTCTGAGATTCAAATGTAACATTCTTCTTTTTGTATGATATTTTTATCTTATAAAAGACTCAATTTTCGAAGATGAATTGATGCCTTTCATCTTCCTGATTAATATAATCCGGTCAATAATCTGACCAATTCTGTTTTCTTTTGTTGCAGAATACGAAGATGCAATTAACGGAAGCGTGAACGCAGGCATTCATCATGGATCTTATCAGTCTATCCAGCGGAGTGTCTCATAAGCCGCGAGCGATGGCCGCGCGTTTGCTGTGCCTGTTGATGCTATCAGCAGCAGTTATTCGCTCGGAGTCGGCGATTGGTCCTGTGACCAATAGTGGTCCAGTACCTGGAGTTTTATCCCCGTCTTCCTCATCGTCGGCCGCATCAGCGTCGGCCGCGTCTTCAACGAGCGTCGTTTCCAGCTCAGGGTCCAACCCGGGCTCCCTTGGAGGAATCATGGGAGCCAGCAATCCATCCGCTATAGGAGGTGGCTCCTCGTCTTCTGGTTCTAGCGGTTACGGCAATATTGGTCGCTGTGAAGAAATCACGATCCCAATGTGCTTGGGCATTGGTTACAACTTGACAGCTATGCCAAACGAATTGAACCACGATTCCCAAGAGGAAGCTGGATTGGAAGCCCATCAATTCTGGCCGCTTGTGGAAATCAAATGTTCACCAGACTTAAAATTCTACTTATGCTCCATGTACACTCCAATTTGTCTGCCAGAGTACACGAAGCCACTACCAGTTTGTCGTAGCGTATGTGAGCGGGCGCGTTCTGGATGTGCACCTGTCATGCAAGCTTACGGATTCTCTTGGCCAGAAAGAATGGCCTGCGAGCGTCTACCTAAACATGGGGATCCTGATAATTTATGCATGGAACAGGACAATCGAACCAGCACATCACCTGACGCAGTTACGGTACCAGCAGCAGCTCCACCAAGACCCACGCGACCGTCCAAGACCACGCAACCTCCGCGCTGTAAGCCTGGAAAGAACCAGAAGAACTGCCAACATCCACCAGGAGATCGTGTGAGAGATTGTGCGTGTCGGTGTCGCGCTCCATTAGTGTCCTTGACCTCCATAGGAAATGGTCCGAGTCTTCATGGAATGGTGCCACTGCCACCTGGATTGATCCCACAGCAAAGTCAAGACATCGCTGGAATTCCGGATTGCGCTCTGCCATGTCACGGAGCATTCCTTAGTGCTGAGGAGCGCAGCTTCGCAGCTGTTTGGTTGGCACTTTGGAGTGGCTTATGCGCCGCAAGCACTCTCACCACTGTTACGACATTTTTGATCGATACACAGAGGTTCAAATATCCCGAGCGACCGATAGTATTCCTATCTGCATGCTATTTCGTCGTTTCACTCGGCTACCTCGCCAGAAGCGTTTTCGGTCATGAAGAAATTGCTTGCGATGGAGCGGCACTGCGTTCTGGCACACAAGGCCCCGGGATATGTGCCACCGTCTTCCTTATGATATACTTTTTTGGAATGGCGTCTTCGGTTTGGTGGGTAATTCTGGCCTTCACCTGGTTCCTCGCGGCGGGACTCAAGTGGGGTAACGAGGCAATTGCATCCTATTCTCAATACTTCCATTTAGCAGCTTGGCTGGCGCCTACCGCTCAAACCGTTTGGGCTCTTTTGCACGGTGGAATAGCAGGTGATCCAGTAGCTGGAGTTTGCACTGTCGCTCCAGAAGGTGTTCGAACGTTCATTCTCGCGCCACTATTGGTGTACCTTATCTTAGGAACTACTTTCCTTCTCGCAGGATTTGTCAGCCTCTTCCGCATTCGATCAGTTATCAAACGCCAACCTGGCGCCAAAGCGGACAAACTTGAGAAGCTAATGATTAGAATTGGAGTCTTCTCGGTATTGTACACCGTACCAGCAAGCGCGGTTTTAGCTTGTCATCTGTATGAGTTAACGCTGCGCGATGAGTGGCTTCAATCATTGGCTTGCCCTTGCATGCCTCGCGCCAGGCCTTTATACTCCGTCCTCATGCTCAAATATTTTATGGCTCTTGCGGTCGGAATCACTTCAGGCGTTTGGATCTGGAGTGGAAAGACTCTGGATTCCTGGCGCAGACTTTGGCGGCGACTTTTCGGCGGGGGTTTAACAGCTGGAACCAGTAGCGTTACAGGAGTTACTGGTTTAGGAAATGTTAAAGGTTTGGTTGGGCGTGCAGGACCACAATATCCACCCCCACCAGGTCCCGGTAGCGCCCTCTTACCACCAGGTAGCGTAGCTAGCGCTTCGCAACACCACCTTCACCACCATGTTCTCAAACAGCCGCCACTGTCGCACGTATGACGTCATCAGTCCGCGGGCGGTGACATGAGCACTGCTGGCTGCGAGTCCCAGCACCAACAAGAAAGACCATCGGCGCTCAGCAATTACGGGCCCATTTAGCCCTTCGCCTCGGCCTCCCGTAGGCACACTCCGCACACCGCGCCACACACCGCGCCTCACACTCCACACTCTGCGGCTACGTTGTATTCCAGAAGGTCTCTGGCGTCAACAACTGGACCTCTCACGCCGGCGCATACACTGGCGCCTTCTTACACGCAAGCCACCGAAGTTTAGCCGCGATATCTAATGGACTGAATTTGCGAATTTTATACCGGAGACTCCTATGTTTACAGCATTCGGGCATCACCGTGGTTAAAATAACGAAAATTGATAAAAAGTAATAAAACAGTTAAATTGGTCCTGCTGATGATGCCTGGGATGATAACAATTGAATACGAATTATGACAGTACTGACAATTGCCGTGCAATATTACAACCAATTTCATCTTGTCTTTGTCTATTCTCTATTTTGTGTTGTTTGTAGTAAACACAGATGACTGTACAACTTTGAGATCAGTGTTTCCGACAGCAATGATCAAATCGTCAGTGTATCGCTTAGTTTAAAATGTATCAAGGAATGATTTGATTTTCACAGTTGAGAATACAGCATTTTACATACATACACTGCCAATTTTAGAGGAATGAAATGTAATAGAGAATCTAGATTGCAGAAAAAAAATTGAACTTTTTTTACAAACTGTCTGTTACATGCCCTTTACAATAACTGTGCATTCTTAATACTTTTATTTACATATATAAATATATATATATAAATATTATTTATACATAGTATTTATGACATGCACTGAAATTGTTTTACTAATGAGGTTAGGTATTGATTTCATGGTTGTGTGCCATGCAACAATACAAACAATATAAACTGAATACCTGAAAACCATAATTATATCAACTTTACATCCAATACTGTTACAAACTTTACAAGAACTTTATACTAATCTATAACTAAATGTCGAATAAAGTTTATATACATATAATTTACATGAATTTGTATCATAAAGGTTTTTTACAAGTTTTATAGGACATTTCACATTAATAATTTTGTAGGCTTTTTTGTTTAAAGTTGATGTAATAATCGGCCATTAAGAACTGAGCGTGCCATTAACTTTTTTATTAAAGAAAAATGTATAAATCTTTCAATTGACAAATAAACAATGCGAATTACCTAGTTTTTTCCACTTTACACATATAAATATACAATATAGAATTTCTTGGATGTCACGTGGTCCACTTTGTCCGTCATGTATGTACGGTTACACACCCATTGAATAATTATACAATTTATTAACAGATGAGTCGCAAATTAATTCATACAATTGTAACGTCAAATAAATTCATGTATGTTTGTATTTATTTATTTTTAAATTTATTTTAAGATATATCTTCGTTATTGTAAATTGTGAAATATAAGTTTGATTTCTGAGCGATCTAATAATTTATAATCTTCAATAAATATATTATCCATTATTTGTATTATCTTCTTTATTTTTTTTTATTCATTTTTTTGAGAATTGAGGAGATTGTAGGATAAAAATAATTGTAAATATCACACATTCAATAATAGTATTAGGAAACATTGTACATACATTATTTGTGATCGAAAACGAAATATGTCGAACATGTTGTAGATTCTGTAGATTATGAGAGACGCGATGCTTTGACGACCCTGGTAAAGTCACTGACTGTCAATTCAAAAAATTAACGCGACCTTCTGGCCAAAAATGTGCTGATTTTACCAAGATCCGAAAGAAGCGTCTAAAGAAATGTATAAATGAATAAGCGTCGTGAATATTAATAATTACTTGGATAAATAAAATTAACATATATATTATCCATCGAATCTTTTCTACCGCATAGATGTAAGAGTGTCAAAGTCGTCGTTTCGTCATTGTATTTTAGATTTCATTGTAATTATCAATAAGATGAAAAAAGGACTGCGAAAAACTATCTGACGCGTAACCATATTTATAAGCTCGTTGTATTATTTCTTTTGTTATTTGTGTAACTTATTTCGTCATTGAAAAACTGATCCAAATTGGCCATTAAATAAAATAAGTAAATCAGATGAAATATCAACATATTGTAGTCAAAAAGAAAAAGAAGTGTATCAATCAAACAAATTTATTCATGATTTCTGCATAAGTACGTCATTGCAATTGTGTCCGAACAAAAGACTAACTTGAATCACGAGTGGAAAGCATAAGTCGACTTATCCTCCTGACGAAAGAACTGATAATCGTCGTTGATTTCGAAACTATCATGTTTATGATAAGAGCCATGTCTCGTATCATACAGTTGTGCCATACGAATTTCTCGACGATGGTGAAACTATCACTACAGGGACTAAGTTCCAAGGACTTATCCTTTGCAATTGATTGATATAATGCAGATTTACATCCAGACATCCAAGCGCACTGACAGGCGAATAGACGAGAATATAAATATAAATATAAATATATATATATAAATATATATACTTAAAGAAGTGAAGATAAATATCTTATTGCAGCGCGTTTTTCAAGTGTTTCGTGATTCAATCACTCAAACTAGTCGACTAAAAGCTACGAGTTTTTTAATTACTTTTTTTTCAAAGGGTTAAACGATACCTTGTTGCGAATAAATTTCGCAGCGGGGATTAAAAAAAAAAAAAAAAAAAAGACGGATAAAAGTACATGAAAAAGAGGGGAAAAAGAAAAGAAAGAAATAGTAAAGCGACGTTAACTTTGCCAAACAGTCGCGCGCGCGTAAAATGTAAGGTAGAGCAGTTAAATTTTAGTGTCACATATCACGACTCTTTTTGATAAAGAGCGATCAAGGTTTCGTGTGCCCAGCTGCGAATCTCGGTAAATATTGTACAAGGAGAGAGAAACGAGGGGTCTTTTTGTAAACATAGTGAGACCAAACGAATTAATTTATTTTTCCTTCACATCGCCGACCATTTTTATTTCTGTACGAGTTTGTAATTGAACTGGCGAAATTTCATGATTAAATAAACTTACTTTGGTTGATGTAAAAATGGTCCGCGGGTATTTTCATTCACGTCAGTCGAACTCCCTCGGTTTTCTCGTTCAACAGTAAACGAAAACGAAAATTGAACGAAAGAAGAAAGCGCCGAGAATCGCGCGATTCTTCTCGATTCCGAATCCGGTCGTCCCTCTTTGTCTTTTGTGTATAATTTACGTTGCCATAGAATTACGAAAGCGATTCTTCGTCGACCAAGTTCGAGAATCAAAATTGTATACGATTTTTAATACATTTTATTATTATTTAATCAATTCGTTTTTATTCGCAACTTGCCCTTTCCTTGTAATTTATGTTACGTTGTTTTTAATTTAGGCGAGCTAGTATTTTTGGTTTTAGGATGTATACCTGGGTTCGTTTGAAGTTTTATAATATTTCATATTTTATTTCAATTTATCGAACATTTCATTAATCATTTCCGAGGAAAAGGAGGAGAAGATGGAGAGGAAGAAACGGGATAGGAGGAAAGCAAAAGAACAAAAACATTGAATGGTGCGACGTGCAATTTATGATCCTGACAAGAAAACTATATATACCATCACCATAAACAAACTGTACATCCAGCCAACCTACACTATTGAGGTGTGTATAAATATGTGTGTATGCGTGTGCGCGTACTATCTCGCAGCATCAACAAAATGATAGGAATTTCACATTCAACCGCTCGTTAAGCTAACTAGATGGACGATTCGGCAGCTTCTGTAATTATGACTACAGATTCAAGTTCGTGAGCCAAAGTAAGAGTTCGATTTTTGAATAAATGTCTTTAATCAAATTTTCGTTTCATACTTTTATTATGAATAAAACTATATACATGTAAAAATCAAAAGTTACTTCTTCATTTTTGAACAATTGCAAAAATGTTATTCTTAAGTATATACTCTCGATTACTATTTAAAGTAAAATTATCATCTAAAACTGTTATGTTTAAAAACCATGTTTTGACACATAACAACTCATTAACTCATAAAATGATTCACTAACTTCTGTGTAATTATGTCACAGTAATTAATTAATACTATTAAGGTCATATTAAAATAAATTAACGGAACTAAAATTAAATACATCAATACACTGCTCAAATGTTTCAAATATGAAAAAATCTAGCGTAAAGTATCCCAAGACTCTCTCTTCCGTAGTTAATCATAAAATTCAGTTAATTATAAAGCTAAATGAAGAAAGCTTACTCAGAACTAACATATTTGACACAATAGTGGTAATCAAATCTACATGAGAAATAATTTTGTTGAAAAGAGGCTATAGTTTTAAATGCATTTCCCGCAAACTTATCTCTAACGCTTTACTGTTATAGATTTGTATGCCCTTGAGCCTTTTTATTTATTTGAAAAAAAAAAAAGATAATTATTATATTGCATTAGATGTTACATTAAAATAATTATTATTTCGTCAAAAGAAAAAATAATAATAATAGAAAAAGCTCTAAAATCACGCTTCACATCCTTAAAAATTATTCAAATCTATTCAGAATAAAAATATCATCTATCTATTAGAAAATATGGGAATTCAAAAAAAAAAAAAAAAAAAAATTCTCCACGTTTATTAAGCTATCAAATTAAACTTCACCTGTACATCCAGTCAATAAACCCGTAATTATCGCTCATAAACAACATTTCTCATTGAAAGTAAAAACCATCGAATTAATTAAACTGTCATAAAGGATGTTCGAGTTATCAAGCAACCCGATAACGTTCGACGCAATTAATTTGAATTCATTAAAAATTCTATCAAAGCACAAAAGTATAATATATATAAATAATTTTTATGAAACGAAAATCGTCGTTTGAAAAAACGATCAAGTCCGATTGACCGGTAGCGTTTGAAAAATTGCCAAAACTCTTTCGCGCGCGTGTAAATTTGTTTCGTGCTTTCACGATAGAAGCAATTTTTCGTTTTTCCCATCTTCCCGTTTTATTTTCATTCCCTGCTCGTTTACAGACGACAGCAGTAAGTTGATTCATGAAGGATTTGTGACGTGTGAATTGTTGAAGAGAACAGCAGTGAGAGATAAAGGAGGATGAAAAAAGCGACTGTAAAAAGAATTGCAAGAAAATAAACAAGGTCCAGTCTGAAGAAGCGCTCGTGTAAGTTCTATATTTTTTTAAACATCCAGCATAGCAAGTGTTTTCTTAGGCAACGGCCAACTGACCGCATTTATGAATGCTAATTAGCTGCATGCTGTGCGTCTCGACGACCAAATTGCACGGCCTTTCTGGATCCCTATTCTTAATTATCATTTCATCCAAGTGCCGGCAAATCCACGATCGCCGAGCACACTTTGTCGCAGTCCAATGATGCGAAAACGAACGTCCGATTATGATTCATCCTCGACTAATTAATTCTTCATTAATTTCACTTTCGGGCTGAAATTGTCGTTACGAAAGTGTATACGCATTTATCATCATCTCCGGAGCCTCTTATTTTCGCTTCAGGTTTCCACGAGCTCTTGATGTGGTAGATATTACTTCTGAGAAGTAATTGAAATTCGTTTTATGAATAGTTTAGAGATTATTATTATTGCTGTATATCTGAAATGTTGCATTTTTAAGTGGAAAAAAAAGGTAGTCTAGATTTTAGATTAAATTCCCCAAAACCTGGACTTATAAGTTATATTTTATAGATTACATGAATTGCTGAAGCCCAACTGAAAGTTTACTCTTTTTCTTCTTTTCCGTTTTATAATTATTTGTTCTGTAATAAATTTTGATGAGTTAAGTAATTTTGAAAGGTAATATGTTAAACAAATCGTGAGAAAAAAGAATAGTGGAATCATTTTTTTTTTTTTTTTAAATGTACACTGTGGAGTTTATTCTATTACAGGCGGCACGATGGAGAGCGCAATAAAACGATGCTGGCAGAAGGCTGCACGTGATTGGATCACGGTCTGATGTTTATGGATTTATCGATTCTGTCGCCGTAGTGATATTTACGCGACAAAAAACCTTTGAGAAAACTGCGCTCTACGCGTCAGACGCCGAACATCATTACGAACTTTATTGGGAATCGACTTATGAGATTCAGCTAGCGTGACATTGACATGCGACAATCTGAAATTTTTCTTCTTTTCGTCTTATCGTCGAGATCACTGTCCGGATTTTAATGATAACTTTTTTAGATCACGTTTGATTATTTTAAAGTGGCTAGGTAAATTCAATGTATCGTTTCAAAAGGAATAATTGAATAGAAATGCGCTTTGTATTTTTAAAGTGATAGTTTTAATCACATATTTAATTTAGCGATGGTTGTAAGCTTATGAAGGTAATTTTGCAAAATATGAAAATGCACGCAAATTTTATGAAAATTAAAATGCAAGAGTTTCATCAAATTATATATACTTTTTTTATAAATTTTATATGAGTAACTTTGATTTTGCGGAATGAAATGTTCTTCTGTAAACAATTTGAAGTAATATTCATCAAAAATGTAATTATTATTTGTTAATTATTATTATTTATTTATTAAATATTATTTAATTACAAACGTAATTGAATTATTCTGTAAAGTAAATTATAAAAAGATACATTTCAACAATTTTCAAGTCGATTAAATCGATTAATTTCAATTTTCATCGTTTAAATTGCAATTTTTTAATTAAATTTAATCTTTAAGTTAAAAATATTCGCACGTTTTCGCAAAATTTATTTTGTGCGAAAATTGCATTACGCATCCGTCGAAATACATATATTTCTCATTGAAGTCGTCACGCTTCGGTTAACCATTTACCGATGATAATGCACAGAAATGCATAAAGAAAAAGACAGAAAGAATAGTGAATGTTTTTATTGAAAGGAGATAAAAAGCTGTTTTACCGATAATGGGTTAAACTTATTTATCCGAAGTCGGACTCTCCGGTTTTGTATTACTGCCACGAAATGTGGGGGCGCTTCTAGTTACTATTATGAACCAATGAGCTTACACTTTTTTTTTTTTAAATATGTGTACACTTTTATTATTTCCAAACAAATGCAAAAGAAGACAGCGTAAGATATAAATTTTATATAATTGAAGTATTAACATTGATAAAACACTTACATTCTTTTTAATTAATATATTGGGGCATCACGATGCATTGAAATTTTATCGAATTATTAAACTAAATACACAAATTATAATTTAAAAAACTAATTTGATGGCAATTATAATTTCAAATCAATAAATCATGTTCGACAACACGATACGAAAGAAATTTCCCAAATTACCACTCTGTCCCACGCAAATTTGATAAACAACTAGCCAGGATTTTCTGTGAGAATTTTGATTGGCTCCTTCTGCGTGTCATCAGGTGGCGCCATGAATGAGTGCCGTCTCAAAAGAATAATGAATGAAAAATATACTAAGCTAATAATAAATGAAGGAATGATAAACTAACAAATTGAATTTTTATTCGTCTAGTGGTTCCTCAATTGACACCCATTCATGGTGCCATCTGTTTTCACTGCGGAAATCATTTATTATCGTGTTTACTCCCTTCCGAATAATCATCTGACCGGCAAAATTCCTTTTTCCTTATTTCTTTTCGCACGGATATGTTTCGCGCCGATGTCTTCACCCCCAAATTTGCTAATACCAAGATACGTGTTGAATCTTTATCAACAATCGCTCCAAGAATTGTTAACTAATATTTTTGTTTGCAAAATGCGACAACTAGTGATTTTTGGTTAACTATTTATGGCAGTCTTGGGCGTGACATTCTAGTATCTACGTCGTTTATTAACATGGTTTGATGCAGTGATGCCAGAATTGAGCCCGGGACCTTCGCCTGAAGTTGGCTACATGATGCCCCACGTTCCCAAAGCCCCTATTAAAGCCGCGCGCTCAGTTTTTGCGTCTCTGTCTCTCACGATCTTTCTCTTTCGCTGCCAATGAAAGCAATAGCGACCAGTTTTGCCCTTTTGTACAATTGTACATTGGAAAATATTTATTGTCGCTAATAAATAAATGTTTGCGACAAAATGATAAAATGTATATTACGAATCGTTGCTGGAGGTGCACCGAATCGATATATAAAGTATTATGACATTAATGTTTTCTTTTATTTTCCGATGTGTTTGACTTCAAAATTCGAAATCACGCTTAACAACATTTTTCTTAATATACATTTTATCATTTTGTCGCAAGCATTTATTTATTTGCGACAATAAATATTTTCCAATGTACATTTGTACAAAAAGGCAAAACTGGCCGCTGCTGCTTTCATTGGCAGCGAAAGAGAAAGGTCGTAAGGGACAGAGACGCAAAAACTGAGCGCGCCGCTGTATTAGGGGCTTTAGGAACGTGGAACATCATGTAGCCAACTTCAGACGGAGGCCCCAGGTTCATTTCTGGCATCACTGATTCGATGTAACAGGACGTCGGACTTGTTGAATCCCAAATGGCTGTCGGTTAAGGCCCAGAAATTTTTGCAAAACGTATTGAAACAATAACATAAACGGCAACACTCGTCACGGCGTTGATCACGAGGTAGTGACGAAAGCGTGGACGCGCGATTCCTGTCTGACATTAGCCAGTGTCAGTGGTCTACGCCGTAGCACTTTGTGGAGAAATAGATTCGCCACAATGGACAGCATATTTCACGAGAAAGTAATTGCAAACAAAAATTGCTTTGATGTAACGTTTAACCCTGCATATTAGTTTGTTTTCAATTTGGTAAACAGTATAATAGGTGTAATGTTTAAATAAATAATTCATTCTACAATATTTTAATGGCGATACTATTAATAAATACGTGAGTAATTAAATGAATTTAGAAATGAATAGATTTCTGTGTAATGGGTTAAAAGATTTGTGATGTAGATTTATATGAATGGCTACTACTGAAATGTTTTCACGACTGATAGTGTTTTGTTTAGAACGTAGGAGAAGAGAAAAACAATTTTTTTATGAAACAAGAATCCAAGTAAAAATTAACTGTAGTGGTGTTGTGAATATCATGTATACATAGATTAGAATGAAATTGATTGCTTTCAAAAAATATATTTTTTATGTTTTTTTTTTCTTATATTTCAAAATTCAAGGTGTTTTTATACTTGTCATTACGTTGTACCACATTCTAACTCAAATTTATTTATTTATTAATTAATTTATTTTTTTAGTAAGTTATTAAAAGTATGAAAAGTTATACATTCATATGTTACATATATAAATTATATACAAATAATTTTCAGTGTATCATTTCAAATTAACTTAACAATTTATTGTATTTATTTAACATTTCACATGTAAAATGATTTGAAGTTACTTATTACTTGGGATTTTTGTTTCGTTTATAAAATAATAAATTAAATTTTTTAGTTTAGATATAATATAATTAATCAATTTAATTTTACACAGGATTACATAGGATTTTATTAGGAAAATGTCAAAAAATCATTCATAAACTAATCAATTCAATATAAAAATTATATCAATTAGATTTATTTAATTTGTTGAAGTAATCTAATAGAGCAATGGGAAATAATGTATCATAACCAATAGCTAATAAAAAACAATCATAAATATATGTTACAATATATTGCAAAATTTTAAGGGGATATCTTGTATATATTATTATCTACTACTTTCAGTATTTTTGAAATGAAAACATATATATAATTAAATTATTTAATTCAACAGGCATTTATATATAGGCATGCAGAATTGATTGGTAAGTTATTAATATCAATTAAATTATTTTCAATTATTTGTGTTGATTTGGATTAATTTTCGCAAACAATTCTGAAATATGTAATACAATCAATAAGATTACATTAAATTTAATGTTTTGATATAATTATAATAAAACAAATTACTGTGTAATACAATTTTGATTTTTACGGACAAGAAAGAAATGTACAATGTAAAAAAAAACTTAAACACAGTTTAATTCGCCAATGTTTGAATACTTAAATATTTAAATGTTAATTAATTGATATTAACAATTACTCACCGAATTCTGTAATCCTTATGGTTTAATTATAAATATTCAGATGTGTCAATATACAAAAATCTATAACACCCTTATTATTGACAGCAAGAGGGATATCTCTGTGCGCAGCACTGCTTGAATGCACTTTTGCAAGGACCATATTACAATGCGGTTGATTTAGCAGATTTAGCTCATGACATGGATGAAGAAGAACGCCTCCGAATGGCGGAATCTGGAGTTGATAGTGAAGATTATCAGCACTTTCTACAAGTAAAATATTCATAATACATACTTAAATAATTGTTTACAACAAGGTTGTTATTTTTAAATAAAAACATTGAAAACAAGTCAATTTATATTTGATTTAAGAAAGAGAACAATTTATAATTAAAAAAAAATCTTTAGAACTTTTTTTAACAAAAATATGCAATATAAAATACCATTAAAAATATTTTATAGCAACCATCAGGAAACGTAGATGACAGTGGTTATTTTTCTGTACAAGTTATTAGCAGTGCATTAAAAGTTTGGAATTTAGAATTGATACCATACAACAGCACAGAACCAACTGCGTTAGCTGCTCAAAAAGATCCTTCGTAAGTATTCATATAAATTATTTTACATTATACATTTTTTGTATAATATACTATTTTGTATGACTGTATAAGATAAATTAATACATCAAATGGTTACTTAGGCAAGCCCAGGCGTACATTTGCAATTACAAAGGTCACTGGTTTACGATAAGAAAAATTGGCAACAAATGGTTCAATTTAAATTCAATGTTGTCTGGGCCACAACCTATTTCAGATACGTACCTAGCCATGTATTTAGCACAACTAATGCAAGAAGGCAAGCATTTTTAATTAATTATGTCTATAAATGCAGCTTTATAAATTTAAAGAAGATATTACGTATACTAAAATTGTATATAAACTATATAAAAGATAAATAAAATTTTTTTTATATCGTAAAGGTTTTTCAAACATTTTAAAAATTTAAATCCTTTTTTGTAAAACATTTTCTTTACTGTAACTTATCAAATTACAGGTTATTCAATTTTTATTGTAATTGGTAATTTGCCGCCCTCTGACGCTGATGAAATTTTATCCAAATCTGCTAGTTCCTCACGGGGTGCTATTCCAAAACAGTATGTACAGCCAAAACTTGATGAAGTTACTAATCAAACCTGCAAAGCAGAACGAAAACAGAGAGCCTTGAAAGAAGTTTGTAAAAATCGTACCAGTTTTCAAAATAACAGTGAAACTGATGATACCGAGGATGTAGAATTACAAAAAGCGTTGAAAATGAGTTTGCAGAACTTTAGCAATGACACAGAAGAAGGCGCTTGTGGGGGTTCATCCATGAGCGAATTACCTGTTTTAGTTGAAGAAGAGGATGAGGAATATCAACTTCAACGAGCTCTAGAATTGAGTTTAGAATGTGTGACGACGCCATCTACGCCTGAACAAGAGGGACACTGTGGGCCACATTTGAATTTCCTAAATGCTCGAACGCCCAACAGTGAGTCATCCGCGAAATTAAAGTTATTTTATTTTTAAGTATATATATTTTTTATTGAACACTGAATAATTAACAGGCAATGTGATCATGTTGCCTTTCATTGAATTCAAAACGTAATTTGCGTTACTATTTAATAAAAACGATAAATGTTGAAGTAAACATTTAAACAAACGTACGATTCAGTGGATGACCTCCTGAATGTTTGACAAATCAATTTGACATAAAGTTTCAGTTTAGTTTACGAAAAGCTTAATTTTTGAAACTGCAAAAGATCAAAGTGAATGTACTATATCTTTCATAACTAGTAGTCCTAAAGGAATATAACACTCCATTAGGCTATACGTTATGAAAAGTTTAACTAGTGGCGTAGCAAAATGACTCATGTAGTGACAAAAATAGCAGTCAATGTTCAATGTTCTTTGAACAGTGTACTGTTTTACAATTTGAGGCTATTTGGAAAAATAACATTCCTACACTCTTGTGAAAAAGATTACTTTTCTACATGGTAACTAATTGTAACATGTATCACGATTAATATGAGAGAAAAGCCATTTGTTAAATGTAAATTATTATGGTAACATTGTACAACTATGTTCAACGTTCGCTATTATAGTTGGAATGTTAGTGAAAAATTATGAATTACATTTCCATAATAACATATTTTTGATATTTTTGAGATAAATTTTATCATTATTAAGTCTTCTATTATTAAAATAATCTAATTACTCTATTCATATCGAACATAATATGTATTACATTAGATTTCGGCTTTTCTTGTTTTAAAACTGGAACTTCAGCATATTTTGAAGATGCTGTGCAACATACTGCACATTCAGTTTAACTTTTTTAAAGCTGTAAATTGAAAATTTGAAATTATTAATTTTACAATATTTCAGATAATGTAATGGAATAATATTGCATTAATATCAGTAAGCACAAATTGTTTATAAATAATGACAATTCTAATAATATATTTAAAAAATTATGATTTAATTTACGATTAGATATGAAAAGATGAAGAAACGATACAAGAAAAGTCGAACTGCAAGAAAATTGAATGTAAAAAAGCCAAAGTCAATTGTATGTATTTTTGTGATGTATTTGGTTGAATTATAGTTAATATTTCATGTTATTGAAAATTTTTACCTTCTGAAGTAGATATGTACTCACACAAACTTATACATAATCAACAATGATTTCATATAAATTAATGTGATAAACTTGGAACATTTCCATATTGAATTATGTATTTATCTTATTATTCCACATTATGTTTGTTCAAAATTCGATAATTTCTGTATAGTTATACTGAACTAGTTATATTAGAACCATAAGTCGTAGGCTTTTAATATTGTACTCCTTATGAAAACTATTTTTTCACAGAATCTGAATTGACATAATTTTTATAAACAACATCGATATTAAACCAAATGGTTCCAAACAATTTCATATGAATTTATGTAGTACATAAATTTGAATTATTTATAGATTTCTTATGGATCCAAATTATTATCATATGATTTTATGTGAATATGTTATAAAATTTCCATTACGTTTAATTAATAAATATAACGTGTTCATAAGAATCATATAAAAACAACATTAGTACAAACATTATGTGGAATAACAATCGACTACCAGTTGTTCCTCCAAAAACCATGTAAAATTATTGTTGAATTAATGAAATTATGTGATCACATACTTGCATCTGAAGATGAATTATCGATTCCAAAATGTGAAAAGATACGTTATTTTTAAAATATGGAAAAAATATTTGGGAGGTCTAAGTGCACCTTACTAACGCTAATTATTAATATTAAAAGGAAAAAAAGAGAGAGATATATATATACACTATCGAGAAAACAAATTATTGTGCGTTATTTCATTCTAGTCACTATGGCACACATTAACAGAAAAGTGTTATTAACGTTATTTGCTATAACTGTCTTTATGAGTAAAGCATAGATCTATTTTGTCGTTATAATGAATTTTGCTTTCAATATAGTTTACACACAATTATAATAATCTTTTGACAATAATAAAATTTTTTCATGAAAAAAGTGTTGGAAATTATTAGAACTACACTCACCACTATAACAATGTCTTCTAATAATAATTATTATGTCATTATCCCACTCTAAGAAGTGGACTGCACAGGACATAATCTAGAGTGTATCCTATGCAATCTAAACTGTTCAAGTTGCAGTTCGACTGTAAGGTACACAGTATAGACTGTAACTATTACAGTCTAGACTACTCTCTGTGCAGTCCGTTTCTCTGTGTGTAGAAATTGTATCACTGAGTTTGATATACATTTAAGTTGAAATTCATTTGAGTTTAAAAGTGATTTTAATTTAAGCATACACTTTATATTTTATCTCAAATAAAAATCTTAATGATTTATCATTTATACTTCATTTTATTAGATAAAAATTCTGCTTTTGTTTAATGATACTGTTTGATTGCTAGCGATGCGAAAATCATTTGAAGTATATATTAACTACTGAATTATATATAAGTATGAATGAACACTTGATATTTAATATGCGATACTTTCGTCACAGTTATAATGTGAATAAAATATTTAAAATATGAGTATCACTGATTGCCTCGTTGAAATTATAAAGGATTAGTTGGCTTAATGCATAAGCAATGAAACCGGATGTGGTTCCCCTTGATTTTGATAGCAAGTGCAATCGCCTTATAAGATTCTTGGCAACGACCGAGACTTTGACTGTTAAATTCTTCTACACCAAGTACATAATTCGCATTCTGATTGCGCGAACGTTCAATAATTCAGTAAACAAGTTCAAAACTTGTAAACATATTATCATCAAGAATCGTTTCTTGCCTTTAGTTCAAAGAAATGGTGTTACGTTTTTGACAATCATATTGATTTTTTACTTTGAGGAAGATTAAGAACAAAAGAAAATTACAAATTGTATTATTTTTGTTCTATATGAATTTCTTGCCCGTATACTAATTAAAAAACCTTGCGAATTTATCATTCAGTTTTACGTCAATTGCTCTTGAACATTGCACAACGATGAATTATGAACTGATTTTTTAATTACCATTGGAAGTAATTTAATTATCGATAATACATACTCGAATCTCTGAGTTGGTACATGAAATTAATTCTGTCAGGTATCAGATGTTAAATCACCTTGCGAAGGAAATCCTCTTATTCTTGATTTATCGGATAAAGCAGCTCAACTTTTTGAGATAAAAGAATGAAAATGAGAAATGTAAAATGAAGGAAAATGCCAATTGTTCGTACTTACGTCAACGATGAAATATTCTCGCTATTGAAGTATAATAATTTGACTGTAAAGCTTTTTTCATGGGAAAAATTCTGATAAATTATTGTGGATAACATAACAGTATTTTCAAAATGGCATTGGCTTTAAAATACACTTTTGTTCAAGGTTATTCGTTATTCTAACATAAATTAAAGTTAATTTAATTAATGTTTACACTTAATTTACCAATTTATCATGCGAATAAAAGTAATAATTAATATTTCTACTGTGCCGTTAAAATGTTAAGAATTATCTAAGAAATTCTGTCTGCTACATATACTACTGAATTAATCGAAATTTTCAATTAAGTTACCATTAGCACAGCGTAGCTGTGTTATTTTGCCGAGAAATTGAAGAACGATCAAAAATAATCTTGACCGCTGGCCGACTTATTACATAATACACATCAACGCTAAAAACTGACGAAAAAATGGTCGCGCGGGAAAAAAAAACGTCATTAATTCCATTATGAGATGTCATTAATTTTGCGCTCGTTCTTGGCAACGACAATTCAGACGCATGTGCAGTCCTCCGGATCGCGCCTATGTATGAGCGGCATTTTTTTCCCATTAATCCAGAAAGTGACTCCGATTGGTCACCTCGGTGGCAGGCCTCCGGCACGTGATATTGTGGCAATCTTATTAGCATTGTAAATGTAATCGGACACATAAAACGGCTCGTTTATAATATCCTCATATATATATACATATATGCATGCGCGCGCACGCACACGTTCGTATCTCAATATTTATATACATATGCACGATTGCACGATTTTTCATTATCCATTCAATATCACTTCAGGAATATCGTTAACTGATCGCGGTGGAAAAAGATCGAGGTGACTCACATTGATCCTGAAATTAACCCGTTTTCTTAGAATTAAAATTTCCCTGGAACTTTTCGGTGCCTGACTTCACAATAATGCATTTGTTTAATTACACAAATCCTTGCTATTTTTCAGGACGTTTTACTTTGCATTCGCAGCGTTTAGTCCTAATCAATTTTGATTATTAATCAGTTTTATTTAATTGATTATAATTTATTTAATTTTACTATTACATGAACTCTTCTTGGCAGATTGCTTAATCGAATGAAATTCGGAAAAAAAGTTTGCTTTTCAATTATTGCTAAAATTAGGCTGCTTTTTGAGCGCGTAAAAAGTTCATGTGTTACTTAATCGCTGTTTTTTACATCAAGATAGCGTTTTTTTTTTTTTTTTTTTTTTTTAACGTCAAGATTCTTAAAACAGACTTTGAATATTGATCTATCTCAAAATAATAGTTTTCCTTTACTTTTGTAAGAGCAAAGTTTTTTACAATGCATCAACAATGCATTAAGATTTCCGGTCACTATCAAAACGGCGTCAATAACATAATATAGACACAATTTTATTTCAATAATTTCCGAAAAATTAGTGTATAGCAATAAAAAACAAATCTAAAATGCTGCATTGATAAAATCGTCGTTTTAAATGAATAGCAACAAATGTGTTGATTAACTTATGTAATCAAAAGGATATATTTTTCAATTAAATTTATAATAAAAACATTAAATTAGTAAAAAAAAAGAATGAATGAAAATTCCAAGTTTAAGTTTAATTTTTACAAATAATTTAACATCTTCATTATTTTATTGTATTAAATAATATTTCAACTCTACTATTATTGACGATAAAATAAATCCAATTACAATGAAATGCCTCACGTATATATGCGTTCCATAACGACTTTTTAAATCCATAAATATATACTTAAGCTTGTCCCGCGAAGTTAGCACTTGAACTTTAAAAGCTCCGGAAATGGGCCGATCACGTGACTGGCAAGTTGATATCGAATTAGGAAAAAGAGGTTTGAAATCACAACGACGATTCTCGGCGTGGCAACAAAATGATTAAGGCGTAAAAATATGTACGTTCATTTGGTTAATGCACAATAAAGTACATTTATTAGTGTTTTTGCAATGCCCCCCGCTTCTCGAATTATTCGTGTATTTTTTTTCTGATTTTTTTATGCATTTCAAGCACAAAAGTGTTTCCCGGAAAGTGGCCATAAAGAAAATCGACTGATGTAAGAACGTGATGCGAGGATTGCCGTTCCAAAACATAATTCACTAATACATTTTTCCAAGTCTTTGTCTTCCGAGATTATTTTGGATCGACCCAATATTGCCGGATTTATATTTTCATCGTTGCTCATTCTATAAATAATCTTTCCTAAGGTAAATGGAGTCTTCATGCCATAAGCGGATTTACGTTTTGAATAAGTGCAAGTAAAATAACGTTGACATATGTGCTGTTTAACCTGATCCATAGAAGTAAACACTGTCAACGTTAATATTAATCATTGTCAAAATTCCATTATTTCTTGTGTCACTAAAGAGTAACTTCGAATTTAAGAACACAACTTCAATTTTCAAATATAAATCTCAAACTTAAATTATGCGTGTTAACAATCAAATCAAACTATAATTGTTACAAATTTCAAGTTCTATAATGCTTGTAATTAATATAAACGGGAAAACAAAGGGCCTTTACCGCAAATAGATATGCTTCGTCTCAAAACAAGATTCCTCTCGTCGTAATCGGATTCCGTTTGCTTTTAGTAGACACCGTTTGCATTTCTTTCGAAGGCGGCATTGTCGATGATGCGACTCGGATCGGTGAGTTTTTTTGTGACGATGATATGCCTCCGGTTGAAATGATGCAGTCGGAATAAAAATCGGTAGCCTTGTCGTGGAGGTGTGGTCTAACGTAAGAACATTTTTATGAACAACTATGACACTGTTCGACGTAACACGACCAGTAATAATAATTTATCAGCAGGTTTGTCGTAGACTGTATAAGAAACGCATAATCCACGCTGATGTGAATATTTTACGAGCCGCATTGATTAGACTTGGCGGTTTTTCGTCTCAAGTCCGATGCCGCGTCTGAAAAGCCGAAGCTCGTTCTGCCAGGACGAATCGCGCATGATAAATGCTTATTAATTATTTATTAATAATTGGACGGGTGCGTGATCGACACGAATACCTAATGGACCGTGGGTTGTTATTACTTTGAGAGCATTTTCACGCGAGAATTACAAGGATATGGTTTTAACAATATCTGTCATCGCACGGATTTTCGCCCACAAGCACAGTAGATTGCTGCCCGAAAACGGTTATAAATCTAGCGAGTCGTTGTGGAAATTTATCATAAAAAACTTGCCACGTCAGAATAATTTTTCGGCAGAGAAAATGTAATGCGAAAATGTGATTATAACTGTGCGAAAAATGTGTAAAGAAAGAGAGAGGGAGAGCAACAAGAATATTGAATTATGAAATTCAATGGAAGAGGAGAAAATTTAAAGATTGTGTAAACTGAGATAAATGATCGTGGTATCAATAATTTTATCAATTATTCAAAATTTGCGTTTGATTAATTAAATATGCTGATATAAAAACAAATAATAACAATTTACATTTTTGCTTTATTATACACACCTTGTAATACATTGTATCGATATTACGTTTCAAATGTAGCCAAAAAAATGATTTTAGTGTAGAATTAAGACATGTTTTGTTATACTACTGATTGTTATACTTTTTAGGAGCCAAAACGAACATCTTTTTTACATAAATATTTTAATATTTAATTATTTATTATGGATTTTATTTATTTTAAATACCCAATATTTTATAAAACAAAAAAAAAACAAAGATTCAATGAAAGTTTTTTATACAGCAAAGTTGTAGTTACCAATTAAAGAATGTTTAAGTCTAATAATTTAATTGAGCGTTAGAATTGATTTAATTCAAACCATGATTTATCACCTCAGTAATTAATGGTTTTTGCACGGTAATAAACATTTACCTTTTATGTCTGTAAGTATAAATGTTATTTTATTGATTACATAGTTACTACACTGCAAAAATAAGTGTTTTGAATGTGTTATAAAATAAAACAAACAATTCAAAAAAGTTTTATAGTTAAAAAAACTTAACCAAAATTACTGGAACTGAATACATAATATTGGGTAGCAGTATAATAATTTATGGTAAAAATAGAAAGTGTAAAAATAATTTTTTTTATAACTGTTGTAGAAAATTTCGCTCAATGTCACATGAGAAAACTTGGAACACCTTTTCTATAAATTGAAACTTGAATAATGGTTACATAAGAAATGGAACAATAAAATTATTATTTATAATATAATTATATTACAGGTAATGTTTCAAAAAAAAAAAAAAAAAAAATTAATATGTTAACAACGATGTATAAGTAAAAGATATGAATTTACTATCTCAATGTAGCGGAGATTGACAATTTTTCCGTCGTCTGTTATTATAAATGCAATTATTTCCATTGAAAAAAATGACACAATCGGTGCATTAACTACAATGAGACGTGAACTTGGCTTAAATGTGACCCTAAACGAGTGAAACCTAGCCTCGGCCTCGTTGAAAGAGGTTCAACACGACGGCCTAAAAGTTCCAGACAAACACGGAATTCTTTTCCAATTCGTCAGTTTTTTAATCGACGCTTAAAAAATGTCAGTTTTTTGCTCCATGTCTACTTGTAAGATATAAAAAAAAAATTAGCAGCTGAAATAGCTGTAAAATGTCATTCAAAAGAAACCGGCGAAATCTAAATTTATTAGATGAATCGTAAAGAAAGCAAAAAGGGAAGGAAAACAAAAAAACGCAAATTGTATAATTTTATTGTCGTGTGGTTGTTACCGCAGGAAGAGTTACACGAAAGTTAATGCGCGTAATTGATTTGTGATTAATATACTCGCGGAGATTAAAGAATAATAATCGTTCGTTCACGCGAGATCATTTTATTATCACGTGAATGTCATCACATGCGCAAGATCGCCGAGCCATTCTCTTTGGTTCATTTCCGTACACGCCTTTATTCGACGAAGGCTCGTCCTTCGATATGTAGGAGTGGGGGGACGCAGCCGACGAAACTGCAGATTTTGCGTGCAAGAATTAGCGCGAGACACAAATTGCACTTTTTCATCCACTTTTTATACCCAACCTTTTTTTCGCGTCTTCACTTCTTAACTTGAAATTATTAATAATCGTCGACTATATGAATCGCAATTTAAAACATTTTGTACGAGACATTTGATGAATATTCGATAGCTTTTCTTGAATTTTTTGTCAGTCTTTGACGGAATGTTTGCACTGAAAATGTTCCATCAAATTTTGCAATTACATTATTAATTTCGAATTGATCATCGGGGTTATTGGATACCAATTAAGTCATAACAGTGCATTTAAAATCTGTTTTATAAAATTGAGGTTTGAATTTCAAATGGTAATTTGAAAAAATTGTTGTGTATTAATGCTTCTAAACGTTTTAACAATGTTTTTACGTCATTTTTAATGCGTTAGAACTCATTAAGGATTGCATTAATTACGTCGTTTAAGAACTTTTTTACACATGAGTGTTCATTTAGCTTTTTTTTTAATAACCAAATTTAGAACAATGTAAAATATTAAATAAAACTAAAGTAATATGCAGTACATAGGGAAAACGTATAATGGGAAAGTATAAAATATGCGTTAAACTTATGTTGAAGATTTTGTTAGGTTTATATTTAAATAAAGATTAATAAGCGTAAGCAAATGTAACATTAGAAAAAAGAACTTTTTTTATGTTAAATTATTGGTCAAATCGAATATATGTTCAACAATAACTCGAATATGGTTGAATAACCACATTTTTTACGTCCATTATTTGCATTAAAACAGCATGAAGGGAGAAATTGGATGATCTCATTTATTAACAATGTTTTGTAATGATTGTTTATTTAGTATCAACTTCAACAGATATTTCTGTTACAATATCTTTGTCACTGTTCGTTTATCGTGTTACGAAACACGATAAACGAATCAGTTTTAAACGATTTACATTTACGATTGGTATTGACTTTTTGTTTTGTTTCGTTAATTACTAAACGATGTAAATTTAGAATACATTATTCATCGGCTGATTTTACGAATTTTTTTTCACAGCCCACAACAGGTAACGACTTTGCAAATTTATTGAGACGTCTACATAATTGTGTTTGTTCTGCGAACAATTGTTAGCGAAGAGGACGATGATGCCGTGGAAAAGGAAGCGCGTGCGATGCACAGACGGATCCAAATGTCTCGCGATTATCGTATAAGTGATACAGCTGTAACAGGTATCGGTGATTACGGCCATTATCATCGAGTCGAATGAATCCCGAGAAGGCATTAAAGGATTTTTATCGCACGTCACATTCGCGCGAGATTTCATAACCTTTCGCGTTGGAGCCCGAGGTCAACCATTAATCACTTCATTGTTCTTTGCTCCATTTTTCCAAGCGATTTTCATGTTTCGCTAAAAGTCTTCCTCTTCCGCCTCGAATTCCCAGTAATTGATTATGGCCGAAAGTGCATTCTCCTTAGTGAGAAGCAAATAATCATTTCACTGTCTACGAATTAATAATAACGCTTGCTGTTGCGAGAGTCCTATCGCGGCGCGCTGCAGAAAATTGTCAGCAGCTTGTGATTTATTGTTCGCCGGAGCTCCATTCATAAAGAAACCAAGTGGTACGGTCGGCGAAAAGGTGGCCTCAGACGCTCCGCTCAATTGCGCTTTTGTAACTCATTATCATTAACGGAATCTGGTTACACAAAGCGAAAAATAATTGTAATATTTTTCTATAAGTATGCAATGATGATGTGGTGAAATAACGATGGAAAATGATCGCATTATATCATTTTTTTTTATTACCATTGAAATGTACATAGTTACTAAAGATTTTAATAACTGCAATGTATAAGGTGTTTTATTTGATCAAGCTCGTTGATAATATTATACCAAAGAATTACTTAATGCTTGAAATAATATCAATGACTGTGGTCATTTTAAAATGATTTCTTCATTTTTCCGCATCATTCTGTATTACTTCGCTTGTAATACCAAAAATACTTGAAAAATTAGCAAAAAATTATTTTGTGTGTATTTTTAAAAATATTACATTTTTAAAATAACTTGGTTAAAAGAAGTTTATATTAAAACACTTGTATCTGTTCAGCCAGACTAATTTTTAGACACTAATTATCTAAGTTAAAGTCTGACGTGTTACTGACGTTTGTAGCTTAAACAGTTTAAATACACTGAAAGAAATAAGCCGGAAAAGTTTACCGTATTTTAATCCATGGTAAAAATTGTTTTTTATCAACAATATTTGTTGTGATTTCACCTTAAAATTATGGTAAAAACAAACAAATTTTACCGGGCTCTTAGTCAATTTTTAGATGCTTCCCCTATAATAGGTTGAACAGCACATTAATTTTTCCCATTTTCTTCTTTGAGTGTAGAGACGGTGATATTGTACGATAGATATATTCTATTGAACGTCAAATGAATAATACTGCAAAGTTATGTATGGCAGTTCTGTGACAACATTCGCAGTAACGTGCGTAACCACAGACTAAATTTTACATTGCATTTCTTTTCCACAATTCAGTACCTGTTACATGTTTTTTATGCTTATGCTATCTGCTTTTACTATTTAATATCGTGTATAATTCCACTACCTTATAATCGGAATGCAATTTTCATAAAGTACAAATGTCACTGCTTTGAAAAAAATGACGTACTTAAACGCAACTAAAGACACTTGTTCGCTATTACTTTAATAATGTAAAATAAATTACTATTGGTACTAACTTTTTAAATATCAGTGGTCTGATATGAATTGATCTGTTAAAAAATGAATAAGTTAATAAGCGATAAAACAACAAAATATTTGGTTAACTAAATTATATATTTTGTGTACCATTTCACAATTTTATTAATTTAACAAAATCTTTTGTTGGAAATATCAAAGAATCATTTCCTTCTCGAGCCATGATAGTACTTCTATTGATTCATATTTCACCGTCATTCAGCATCCAATATCAAACTTAAACAATTCTTTTGAATTTGATACATTACTTTATTGATTATTTTATTATTAAGAACATTTTGTTCGTATTTTTATACTATTTGTATTATTATGTGCAATGTCGTCACTGCTGTTCTACTGAATTAAACATACAATCTTATCATCGTAGTATTGCATGTTAATCTTCGTAAATAGTCTTTGTAATATGATTATTATTTCATTACATCGCCCTTGATTACTGCATTTTTTTCTTTTTTTTGCATCATTCCTCGCCGATATCAACGATTCTCACGTCGAATCTCTTAAACTTTTCATCCGTCAATAATAAAATGTTATTATCAAATTAGCACTGAATTTGTCAACATTTATGTCTGCTTTATTAAAGCATCCTTACTTAATAATGATTAAAATTTGATCTACAAATTTAAATGTTGTCATAATAAAAATTAACAAATAACTCGAGTATTAAATAAAAAATATGGTTGCTAAAATTTGTTACTTACATTAAAAAATATGTATTACATATAATTTGCTGTACACACTTGTAAAATTATTCCTAAATTAAAAACGAAATTAATTTCAGTTATCCTTTCCGACATTTGTGAGTTAAGGAAGACAGATATTGGATCAATCACGGATTCAAGTGTATAAGAAGTAATACAAATAAAGTAATATTTTTATAATAGTTTTCAAATTCATGGGTAAACCGAACGCAGTTTTTTGCGTATATTACCTCTGAAAGAATCACTGTTTGCATAATTGTTCTATATTAAATTTATTACATAATGAATTTTATTTCCATTTGCAATTCTAATTAAAGACACTGCAGAAAAACAAGAGCTTGAAACTTATGCATATTTTTATTATCAAAGAAAAAACTGTCGCGCAATTAGTCTTTTGAATTTCAAAGCTGGAAAAGACGTACATTACTTGAAATCTCAGTCTCGAGCTGTCTCGAATGTATTGACGTCTGATGTGTTGCGACTAGTTGAAGGGTAATGAAGGATAAGAGACTAAGTGTTCCATTATCGTTCATTCTCAATAGCATCTCAATAATTTACTAGAACTATACAAAATCATATATTGTCGATTATTTGATGATCAAAACGTTGGTGCATACGTTATATTGCAATATCAAGTAATGCCTAAGCAAGGTCGACTTAATTCAAGGCTAAATAAACTTTCGAAAACTCCGCTAGATATTTCCTTAGCAAAATTATTTTCTTCAACAACTGATACTTAAATTTTAAAATAATGATTTGCATTCCAGGCACAGGAATGGTGTGACGTTGAAATTAAAATAGTGGAGAATTTCTTCATAGTGACAATACCGTCTAAATATATCCTAGTTTGAATTAATAGTAATATTACCTCACATGACATTTAATTAACTTCAAAAAATATATATAAGTCAAATAATAAATTGAATTAACTTAATAATCGGTTCATAATGTCAAATAAATGACATTGTTTTGATATCAGCAATATTATGTTTTAGCTTGCTTCATTTTTAAATATATATATATATATATATATTCCGAAAGGGGTTATTCACTTGTGGTAATTTTTAATTATTTTTTAATGCTTTGGATCATAAAGTAGGTTAGTGAAATTTTCTGTCACTTTGTAAGTAATTCCTACGTGACTATAAACATGTTTCAAAATTACTTACTTATTTTCACATGTAAAACATGTAATAGTCCTGCATCTTATCTTAAAATTATGCAAAAAGTTAATAGTTAGATGTTTTACATATTCAATTTATATTAAACGAAGAAATTGAAATTAATTAAACGATACAAAAAAGCGATCAGGCGAATAACTTTTAATGCTTGATATCGATATCATAATTTGTCATTAAATCGTGCTCCTTGATTTCTCGGCGTCTGATTTCCGTGTGCAGTTAATAAAGTCAGAACATTCGGGCCTTGAAATGTCACACTTTCTGTCAACCGGGTCAGCCGTAATAGGGTTCTGCCGGCGGTATTAATTTTATCATGCGTTGCACTGTATCGACATTGCAACAAACGTCGAGATTCGTTTTACGAATCTACGAAGCTACGCGACCCAAGATAGAAAAAAAGTCAAGTGGATGTTTTATTGCTTCGCGAAGAAATTCGTATCGCGTGTCAACTAAACGGTTGGTTGAAACGAAAAAAATTGGGTTAATATATTCTCCACGTTTGATGACGCCATGACAGCATTTGTTATAATTAATGCATCAACGAGAATAATAATAAGCGTAATTTATCATATGTATTTGTAATATTTTATCGTAAATGTCAAAACGAACATATTCATTGACGAGTTAAAGGAGTTAAATCACGTCAAATGAGAATTTTCTATTAATATCTCTCAGAAAAATTATACTCAACTTGACCAAATTGCTTAGACGAAGTGTATGTTGAAAATGCAGCACAAATTACAGTTATGTATGCCATAAATGTGTCACTGTGACGTAATTATGGTGCCACAATGATGTTACCGTGATATCGTTGTGACATTGTAATGACATCGACTTGTGATATTACGTTTCGTCATTCTGAGAGCAGGGCAGTGAACTGTACGTGAGATGCTCACGTGGCATTTTATGTGGTATTTGTGTTCGATTATCATGATATTTTTAATTTGTTGGATCAAATAATTGAAAACAGTACTTGATATGCTGAAGTAATTGGAGATAGAAAAATGATAATTTTAGAAGAAAAGATGTATTTTCGAATGAGGCTTTTTTCTAAAATTGTAATGTCAATGTCTCGTTCCGTAAAACATGAGTTCCGTAAAATAATAAATACCTACGAGGTCAGTATCAAGTATATAGAAATTGAATCGCAGTGTAACTGGTTTGCATCAGTATTTGTAACTGGTTATATTTCTCTATGCAAACATTAAATGAAATATCTTTTGAATGATTTGCAATATATTGATTTATTATCTTTTCTTCTTTACAAACTTTCTGAAATGCTTTTATTCCACGTCAAATGGATATACAGTAACCCACCATTTGATGTAATCAATATCAAAACGTCTTAAAATTCTGTAAGTTATAAGCAAAAAAGTGTTGCTTCGACAAGAAAAAGTTGACGTTGTTTTGAATTGACATAACAGTGATGTTGTTCTATTATTCACTAAATAGTTATGTAATACTTCTTCACGTATGACATCATAATAAGTTTGAGATTTTAATTCAGTGCTTCAATTATGGATTAATATTTTTACTATTAATATTTTTACTGCACTGTATATTACATAAATACGGCAGTTACATTTATATTAATATTACGTAAACTTTACTAATAATTTCATTAATTGATTTTGTTTTTGAAGTAAAAAATGTCATGCTTGTCACCACATCATCTATTTAGAGAAATTCTGAAAAAGAATCCATGATTAAATTGTACTGTATAATTGATGTATCCATGAACTTGTTATTAGTCTACGAGAAAAATCCCGTGAAATTACATCAGCTTGTCCTAAAAACGAGTTTCACCTTCCAACACAGTATCCATGATTAAAAAGTGACATAAACACTGAGTTTTTAGGAGTGAAACTAAACGTCACAAAAGCAGTTCAGAATAGATTTAATTTTGTTTTAAAATTTTATATGAATAAAAATTCGCATACAACAAAATTCTCATACCGTACGATAATGTTTAGCTTTAAATGTTATTTTCATCAACAACTATAACTCGATTTTTTACACATATTTCAAACTGATTGTAAAGTTATTCACTTGCAACGAGTGTTATCAGTCAATGTTCTTATTAATAATATTGTTTAAAATGTGTCAACGTAAAAATATATTTTAACAACCGATTAATATCAACTCGATCACGCGTTAAATCAATCGTAATAGAAAAATACATTATTGTTTCATTGAAACTGTATATTTTAGTTTAATGACTATTGAATACAGATTAATGCATTCAGATTTATAACGAATAATTTGTGCGCTTATATTATAATTGTGTAATATATGCAACTCTGACTTTTAAATTGCATTCCGTAATTACACCTGCTACATTTTCTCTTCCACAATTAATTCTAATGTAATTAAGTAGTTATAATTGTACGGTGCTGGGATAAACAAAGAACTTTTGCGTCGAGTCAAGCAAAAGTGATTGCATCAAGTTATCAGATGGGTGGCCGATAGATATGCTCCATTTTCATGTTCTTCATATTTCATGTCATTCATTTTTTCAACACGTTCCCAACAAATGCTTCTATTGATAATTATATAAATGAATCATTTATTCTTGGATACTTTGCGGCGCGCGTAAACAATATTGCGTATTCAAGCAGAATTTACGTGACTGATCCAACGCGTGCAATGGCAAGCGGAGATGCAGAATGAAACCTGTCACTTTGACTGCGCAAAGGAACCGCTTGATTTTCCAGTTAGAATCGACGGAAAAAAGTTTCGATCGGTCGTTTTATAACGCGCAATTAAAGCGCAAAAAATGTTGAAAAGTCAACTAACTATTGGTCTGCCCGCCAATTGTGCAAATACAAACAAAGTGTCATGGCTACATAATTATTATAATTTCGATTCAATAACAATCATTGTTTAAGTAAAAGTTGACGCGTTAAATTACTTAAGAGGCTGTGATGTGAGGAACAGGTCTCGCCATTAAAATCGCTTGTTTTAGCACAAGGAAGGACAATCGTGGAACGAAATTCACTTGATTGACGATATTAAAGTGACATCAAGTATAACCTTCTTCCACGCACAATTACACCAACGAATTCTCAATTACTTCCAGTAGTCCAGTTTAATTGGTTAATAATGTGTGTTTTTTTTCGATTGCTCTAACACGTGGAAGATGCACTGATTGATTGATTGAATGCACGTGAAAGGGTCTTTAACAAGTGCAACCGGAATTGACTTGTTTCCGTGACTTTGATTCAAGAGTGAATGTCGAGTAAACGTTCACTCTTTAACAAATTGGCGCTGATAAAAATGACCACTGTAAAAAAAGAAATGTATAAGAAGTGTATGAGAGATATTAAGTGTGAAATCGGCATTAATTAAAAATATGAATTTACTTTTCTTAATTAACACTTTCAACAACAAAAGATGTAGTTTTTTCGTCTTCAAACAATTGCGCTGAGGAAAGTGGACTGTAAGAACAACAGTCCTAGATGGACTATAAATACAACAATCTAAAATTATTAAGTATGTATATAATTAATATAAATTATACATAATATAATAATTAGACTTAATTAATTTTGTCAGAAAAAAATATTTTGTTTGCTGATAATACTTGTGCTTCCTGATACTTCTAAGGTGTATCTATCAATATCGATTATACGAATCGATGGTTAACGACAGAATATCTGTAACACTTGGATGGTACTTGAGTGCACTCAAGCGTGTCGACATTGACCTATATTTTTTTCATTGTCATCTCTTGAAAAAAAAAAAGGAATGTCGGATTATCTTCCGCATCATAGTTTTAATCCATATGAAATATGAATTCGATTAATTATTGTATAGCAAAAGATAAATCATCACTCAAATTTACTAACTTTAGATGCACTGACCAGTAAACTTTTGCAACCTACTTATACAAAGAAAATGTGTAAAGGTATAATTATATAAGATCTTTAACAAACCTTCTTTGACTCTATGATTTTTCATTCGTTCATTTGATAACAATGAATTAATTATTTGAACGTTAATGAATTAATGTTATCTCATACAGTAGTATAAATGTTAAAGTAATTGTTGTAAATATGTTAAGGTTTATAATTTGCAACTACTATTTGCGTAAAAATGAAAGCCTCAAAGTTTGCATTTATAATTTGTTGTGTATATTAAAGCTAATGTATGAGATAACCAATATTAATTTAAGCATCTGTGGTCAATTACGAGCGCTGCTTCTCATTTTTATAATAAAATCCTCTCCGCACCGTGACAGAGGGCTTTCGTGTCAGTGACATTCCATTGTCTCGCATCCGTCAATCTACAAGTACATTTATCGTATATGTACCTACATCACAAACAAATTAGATTCGTTTTTTTATTCATTTAATTTCGTTAGTAAGCCGTATATTTTACAATTGTTTGAGTTCATCAAACAGCAAATTATTCTGTAATGTATTATTGTTATTTATCCACAGATTTTCAATAAGTAATTTTGCAACTTTCTCGTTTTGAAGAAAATATAAGCTAAGAAGATGGCACTTGTAATATTGATAAATTATACTTTTAAAAAAAACAAACTTTGAGAATCGAGTGTCCTCAAGGATACGTCAGAAATTAATGCGTAAACTATCATAACATTGCGGCAATGTTCCTTTTGGTTTTTACCTTGTTTTCCTTCCTTCTTTATTTTTAATTTTAATATATTTCACGTTTTCTGTTGATTTCCTTCAACTTACGTAAAATGATATACACGTGTATTAAATCCAAGCTACATAATAAGATATGCGCAGTTTTCAAAGGATCATATGCTGAGAAAAATGTTAGCTACAAATGTAGCAATTGTAACAATGGTATTACTATGTACTAAATAACAAGATACAGTAAATATTGCTGTAAAATTAAAACTTTTGATAAAAACTTAACTCAGTATACTACAAAAAATAACAAAACAAACTACTTTTTCCTGCGCGAAGAAAAAATTATAAGTTTTTGCAAACTTAATTAACAGTGCGCCACTCACTATTGGTAACTTTATTTCTTGCGTTTGTTAGTTTATCAGCTTACTGTCTATTAGTGATCGAAACGTTTATTCCGGGCTTTTATTTTTTAGCCTTTTTATAGTAATAAGTTTATATATTACAGCGTGCACAATAGTATTGTCATACAAATGATAAGAATCTTAATTATTGTAACTAAGTCATTTCTCTTGGTACACTTGGTATACACTTCAAGATAAAAATTTTTTCTTCTTTTATAGTAAGCATTTACACAACCTTTTATGTCAATATAACATAAATTAAGTTTTTTGCTTTATTGCTATTATTTTGATTATTTAGAGAGAGTGTGTGTAAAATGTTGTTATTGTGACATACTTAAAACAAGTAGATTATTGTTACTAGTTTTGTTATGAACTTATCACACTTTCTGTAAAAATATACTGCTTACGATTCCGACAATTTCAATTCTAAGATTTTCCTGGTTTTTATACTTTTAATCATACACTTGTCAAGTAGTACGTATTCTCGAATAACATTCTTTGCGTCATTTGATCTCTTTTAAAATACAAACGATGACCAGAACTATTTTCAATCTTCCAACTTTCTTCAATTTACAAATATCATGATGCAGTAATATGCAGAAACATGATTCACACCAAAAAGCAAAATGTTGATTGAAATCATCTATGAAATATAATCTAAATATTTATTAATAAATGTCCCAATCCCTTATTATAATTAAATAATTAATAAAGTAAACCTTGAACTACTAATTCTTTGCATCAATACCATTTTCTTGATGAACAAAAAAAAAATCTCATTCAGCAACTCTTGCTCATTGTTTTCCCGATAAACATGCGTTCAGTTTTTATGCAAACATTTTTTTTTTCAATACTCACATTCATCCGCCGGTTTTTATGTAAAACATGATAATAGTTGACACGTCGTTAGACACATGAATCGGCGACTGGACGGTTACGTTGGTCCTTGATTCAGTTCCGGGCGAGGACAAATTGCTTTCAGATCATATTGTTCGGCACTTGAACCCGCTTGAATCTCATATACACACGTTCAAAAGAAAAACCATGCACTAATGGCAATTAATTCGCGTTATCTCACGCCGGTTACATTAACACAAATTAAATAATCATGCTAACTTTCTTAATACTTCAAATAATTTCCGACAAGCATGTATTAATAGTTATCAATAATTATTTTATCAATTCGCATTCTCATTGTTTGGTGTCGACAAAAAATCATCATGAAATCAACTGAGATGATTTAACATTTAAATTTGACCATTATAACTCAAAAAGAAAAACAAGCAGGAAGTCTGTATTAATACTAGTTGAAAACAATTTTTTTTATTAAGAAGCACAATTTAACTTTCGTCATTAATATGTAAATTCAGTTTTCAGGAGACTTTTTTTGAGCTAAACGAAAATCTCTAGAAAAATTTTGTATTAAAATGTTAATTGTGGTAGAACTATTTTATGAATATTTTCAAGTAAATGTATTAAATATTAGTCGTTATATTTTACAATTACAGACAAATACAATATTTTATGAACTATTTAAGGAACAACTTGTTGCATAAAACAGTACACGATTCATGTTCTTTGGTACGGTTTTTATAAAATATTTTAAAAATAAAAATGAAACGTTTAACCTTAACAATAATATGAATATATAAAATGACGAATTACACAACACGTTACTAGACAAAATGCAATGGCTATGCTTAAATGAGCAATTTTTTACTAGATAGTCATTCAATTGTGCATCAAATTGCATTTATGGCAATTTGGTTTATGAATGTACCAATGGCAATTAATTTTTCATATTCATACAGGACTATATTATGACGATACAAAAAACAATAAACGGATTTCAAGAGTAATTTCATGAAATTGACTCATATTTATAATGTAATTAATTGTAATAATTCTACAAAACTGAAGACACCAATGAAATTTGAAGGCTATGTTCGCAGAAAAATCGCCGCCATTTTTTAAATCAAATCTTTATGCGATTATTACTTGATTAAACAGCTTTAAAAGATTTTTACGATGAAATTAAATGTTAACGTGCAAAGAAGTTAACGAGATCACTTTACTTTTTTCAGATTCTTGAATACTTTTTAAGAACTTATTTTATTGAATTGAATTATACAGTCTTGAATCATTTCTGAACTCTTAATTAAAAAAAAAAAAAAAAAAAAAAAAAAAAAAAAAAAAAAAAAAAACAAAAAAAAAAAAAAAAAAAAAAAAAAAAAACCATATCCAAAACACAAAAACCAACATTTATTTTAAAAAAAGTATATGTTAGTATCAAAACAGAAAATACAAATAAAAATAAATAAACAAATACAGTTCCTCACAATCGACTTTTAGTCTTATTGTGTGTTGATATAATATCAAATGTCTAATAACTAGT
>JABFOV010000328.1:0-42209 GCA_022817685.1 Aradophagus sp. ZL-2020
GCGCGTTATTAGTCAAGGGATGGTATAGCATTGACATTTTCGCGCAATTTATAGTCACAGTTCAAAGTGCTGTTCCCTATTCTCTGTGTGATGTTACTCATTGAAGCTTGGCACTGCAATCTTTAAGCGAAAACGATCAATTCGATTATCAACTGAAAAGGACGTCGAATGAAAAAAATTATTATTTGAAACTTTGTGTGTGGAAAGTATAAGTTTTTTGCAAATTAAAAGCATGATTTGAAACGTAAAATGTATCCTTCCGATTGTGCAACAGAGTCACAGTTCAGCGTTTACAAATCTTAGTTTGAAACGATGAATGTAAAAACATAAGAATGAAAAAGCATAGTATGTTCATTGTAAAAAGTAGAGTATACCTAGGAAATCCAATAATATGATTGTAATATTTATCAGATATATTAAAAATAACGTAGATTTTATTGTATTTCCAAGTATATTCTATTTTACAGTTATTTATATTATAATTTCATTCAGTGTGATCAATGTGATTGAAAAAGTGCAAGCTTTTAGTAATTTTTTGAATTTCTACAGAGAAAAGATACGTTATCGAGGATACATTTGTTTTAAAATGTGGAAGAAGTTAGAACAATGGATACAAAGGAATATTCAAAGACGATGCATTTCGTCTTTGTATTGAAATATGCAAAAAATATATAGTGGCACTTTGTCGTTCATTTTACGTCCTTCAATCGAACTGGTTCAGGCGTCAATTGTACCTGGTTCGAGTAGACTGAGATTAGCCGGAGGAGCGTCGGTGAAATGTTCCTGATGCTTTAATTTGGCTCCGCACGTCCAGAGGCCTTCTTGTTCTTTGAGAGCGTGACTCAAACGCACGCTGCAGTCTCGGCCCTCGCTACCCGCCGCAGGGAATTCCTTTACCACCACAGTAACGTTCGTGTCCGCAGGTGTTAAAGACCACCGGCAACGTTCTACTGCTGACGTGGTGACGCAGCGCAGGAGGATCGTTCCTCCGATTGAAATTTGTATGTCTTTCGATAATTCCGAAAACTTGACTTCTGAAACGGCAGATTGAAGTGGACAATTATTTGAACATAATTTCATTTCCAAAACCGTTACAAAATTTGTTTTCATAATTATCTGTAGATTTGTATTATTGAATATTGTAATGATGTATTAATGATAACCTTCGTGTTTTACCTTCGTCGTAAACTGTAATTTTCACAGCAGGAGCCGTAAGAACTGAATTGGGTCCAGCTAGCGTGACTTGGCAAGTCCAGTAGCCATGATTTTGGCTGGTAACTTCTGGAAGCGTCAGACTACAATCTCTGCCAAGATCGCCATTGGAGGGGAACTCTTTGACTAGGATTTCTTGCCCTGTTATCGGTTTGTACTTCCAAGTGCACTTTTCAGCTCGACCGTTCGTCACACATTTCAAAGTGGCACTCGTTCCATTTAAAATCGAGACATCTTCGGGTGTTTCCACAATTCTTACATTACCTGTGATATAATGATTAATTTAATTATAATTATAAACTTTTCATGTCTCGATGCTTATTACACTTACTTGAAGGTAAGAGAGCAACGGTGGCAGGTGGTGCCTCGTGCAAAGTACCATCCGGTATGAGCCTAACACCACAGGTCCACAAGCCCTCTTCTTTTTGGAGCACATTCTTAAATCGCACAGAACAGTCATGATCGGTTTCCTTATTAGGCATAAACTTTTTCACAACAGTGGCATCTTCACTCTTGTTACTTTGTCGCCAGGACCATTCGCATTCCAACACCGGCTTATTAGCGACACAACGCAGCAGCGCGGTTTCTCCCGCTGGTATTTGCACCGTGCGAGATAATTGAACAAATTCAACTGTAATTGAGAGCAACTGTCAGTAAATCGTAAGATTTATCAGAATGAAATCCAATTAAGCCAATAACGACAAACCTTTATTATTAGCAACAATAAGATTGGATTTTTTTATCTTATAACTGAAACATATGGCAAACCTTTTATAAAAACCATTTCTGTATAGCTCAAATCAACAAATTTTGGAAATATTTTTTGAAACGAAATATTTGTGAATTGCTTGTACTACTGATCTATTTCAAAAATTTCTTTTACGAAATTTGCTACATCAAAGACGATGCATTGAGTATAATAAGATAATAAGGTATTTTTATTTTTTATTAAATTGTTTGCTTTATTATCTAGGTGTCAACAAGTATGGTTATTGAGCGGAACGTGCCTTCTGATATAAACATGCGGACCGGCTTGTCCAACGTGAAAGAAGAATTAGGATGAATCCTGGCGCCACAAGTCCAGTAGCCTTCTTGATCCGGTAGCACATTCTTTAGCTTAATGCTGCAATCATTACTGCCGTCACCGAAAGCCGGAAATTTCTTCACTTCCAAGTTCCAGGGATGTGACTGATTCAATCGCCGCCAATACCACTGACATTCCCTCACTGCTATTGTAGTCCGGCATACTATTTGTGTTGATGAATCAACGTCTACCTCCAGCATCAGTTTCTCTTGAGGTTCGAAACTGATTGACGTGTCTATAAATATCAATGCATCATAAACTCAACAATACTGTTAATAATGATAACGAATCGATTGGTTGCTATCAAAAACATTTCCTGAAACATTTTTTGTTTTTTTCGCGAAACATTGTATTCTATTATTTTTAGACTAAATTTATATGTTTAATTGTTATTGTTTCTAACAATAAATTCGATAATGTTTCTGACTATCGAATTTCAGTTTTTTTTTTATTTTTTTTTTTATTTTAACATTAACTTTTAAGAGAAAGTTAATTGATCGTTATTAGTAAAAATCAATATTAATGTATGTAAATACATATAAATGTTTGCAGAACGACCTTCATTATTAACAATGATGCTTAATTTTGCAGGCGTTGTACTAGTAAAAGGATCATCCAAGGAACTTCTGGCGGCGCAAGTCCAGTAGCCAGCCTGCTCATGTCTCGTACTTGAAAATCTTACAGAACAATCATTGCTGTTGTTTCCAAATGCAGGAAATTGACGAACGGGCAACGATACGGCAAGACTCGTGGTTACATTCACTGATACTTCGCTTGCTACTGAAATCACAACCAATGTATTGGCATTGCAACAACTGTGAGTGACAATTTGATAAGCTCAATTAACTAATAAATACATTACAAAGATTCATTCATAAAAATCACGATGACGAAATTTTAAAAACAATTTCTCAAGTATATCTTACTAGTATATGTCTACATTTTATCTTGCAAAAAATGCCAGTATTATATGTGGAATATTCTTAAAATATTGGAAACTATGAAATGATAAAACAGATGATACTAACTGGTAGTTTCATTTTCAATACTGGTGTCTGGTAAAGGGAGGTAGGTCGGTGGCAGAGACTGCCAAGACCATTGGCACTCGGCGACCGGGGCGGCGGTCCGACAAGGTAGCAATACCGAGGCGCCGACCACCGTCTCCAGGTTGGCTGGCGTGTCGACGAACTCGACCGGGATTGGTGGCGCTTTAGTACCCGGAAGAATGTCGTCCATTGGATGACCTTCCGGCGTCTCCGACGTCACCGGCTCCGGTGACGTACTCTTATAGATTGTCGCGATCGTATCGTTGACGTTGACAGCTGGTTCGTCAACAGGAAGCCCTGCAACGGCAAAGGAAATCAAAATTATTGCTTAAACGATAAAGCGCTGTATCGCGTGCCACTTAATTATACAACCGGCAAACACAACGTTCGCATTGCTCTATTGTTTTGAGAACATTTTTGCGCACTTTTTCAATTTTATGTCATTTTCTCATCGTTATTATTATATCAGTTCACGTTATCATTTTAAATATAGATAATAGAACATAATTAATTTCTTATTATAATATCACTATAAATTAGGTCAGAATTTATTAAAATGTCATTTTATTGAATGTGTTCTTTTAATAAGATTTTATTAGCAATTGTTCAACAATAATTGTTGCATTTCTACACAGTAAACTTATTTGATTTAAATGTTTGATTAAGTTGTTCACTTGAAAGGAGTGGTTCGTTTTTATTGTGTTATCTATAAATGTTATGTGAATGGTAACTTTTTTTTTGTTAAATTTCTTGTTCATAAATAGAAGATGATAAGAAAATGCAAAAGAGTTATTCAGGAATTACGTATTACTCAAAACAGTTTTAGTAAGAAAGAATAAAGAGAATTGCAAATATACGACGTAAAACAGCAAGTTTTACAAATGTTTATACGCGCAAATACGTTTTCTTTAATGCGAACCAAAGTGAACCGAACGTCGATCAAATGGTCGTAGTGTTTTCCGAGTAATTACTACAAAACATCTGGGTAATTTTTATTCCAACGACATGTATTGCGTAAAATAATTTCGCAGGCGTTGACCAATCGAGCTGAAAGGACGTCGTCGCGTCTAAATTTCGATATTATGTACTGCAGGCTAAATTATTAATCATGACTTGTTGCGGGCGGCTCATTTTTACACAATAGAAAGTTGCGCCTCCCTTGAGGCAAAAGCATATAATTGCAGTACGTTTATTTTCAGATAAATTACTTTAATGATTTATTAATTTTTTATTTCAATACATTATTTTCTGCATAAAAATGTATTACGAAAAAAATTATTTTCTAATGAAGTTCGGATAAACTTGTTTACAAATCACAGAGATGAGAAAATGTAGTTAAGAATAAATAGAAAATAATACATTAAAAATGTCGTCAAACGTTTGCACCCACGTGGCTACATTAGGACAGCGCGTAAAATTGTAATAAAAGTAATCAAAATCATCTAAGGTTGGCGATATCTAGGACAACGGACAGGAAGTGTACGTCGTCACGTACACACGAACGATTCGCGTTGTACATTCGTCGTCGTAAGTCGAGACAAATGTCGTATACTTTCTTGTTATCGAACGAGACGACGAAACGGATAAAAGAAGACGGGAACAAGTGAGGATTAAATTTGACGTCTAGGCGCAGAATAATTGCGTAAAGAAGGGGACGTTTGCGTTTCGAAATTCGAGGTCGAACGCGCGCGTTTCGTCGCGTCGCTCTCGAAGAAATGAGACTGGCCGCTGATACCGAAGGTCAGCTTCATCAAAAGCTGAAAATTAAGATCCTACATTGGAAGCTAGTTGGGGTTTTAAGTAGAAATGCAGATCATCCGGGAATCTGTTTAGATTTTCATATGGTTTTGATTAGTATGCCAGAAAACATTACATCTAGTTTTTTTTTTTTTTTCTTGGAAGTTTTTTTTTGAGTTAGGAATTATAAAATATTTCAAATTAAGATGTTTTGTTTGGCTCGCGAAAGTTTTTTATTTTATTTAGTGCATCGTTTTTGTGAATGTAGATAATTTAAATTCTAAATGAATTCCTGCAATGCTGAATTTTCTGAATTCTTACTATGCCAATTAAGTTCTTACTTGATCATCAAAATTCCTATATTGTTAAGTAGAATTCCAAACCATTGAAATTTCTAGGTGGTTTCGAATAAAACTAATTTTATGCATCGAATTTAAAATGGATTTTTTCTTAGGTTCACATATAATTCGGATATGGCGGATCTGATATCGGTTCGATTAAATGTCAGCTATTGAAATGCACGTCGGGTTACACATGCCGGATGAATCTCACTTGCTACATGACTCATTTTTTCGCTACCGCAATTCTATCGGCTTATCACACTATAAAAATAAATGTCTTGTTTACAGACATTTTTTAGCATTAAAATATAAAATATATAAGAAATTTAGACGATTTCTTGTGGTTTCGATACGAAATATCCTTCGTGGGAAGCGTGATAAACAAGAAACAAAAAAGTGCAATAAAAATGACGAATTCGCGGATCGCGTGCATTATTGTTTTCGCATTACGTCTACAATGTCTAAGTTTGCAAAATGTTCGGCGAGTTGCTTTCTAGTGAATATCGATGATCGATTATGAAGCGAAATGACGTGATGCGTGATAGACTTGTCAAATCGTTAAACATAAATAAGATTCATAAGAGCTTGCTGGTGAAGTTTATACTTGCCGTAATATGGCGCACTTAAAAGTAGTAATTATCGATTAGCATCCTTCTTAGAAACACGCCATACCGGCCTTCTTTCAATGTGCAAAACATATGTTGTCTGGAATGTAATACGGACAGTTTTTCTATTCTTTTTACCTTTATCATGTTTTTCTTTTTTTAATCTGTCTTCTTTGTTTAAAATTAAGTTCAAAGATAAGAAGCTCGCGATATGAATATGCTTTTTTTGTTATCAAAGCAGCTCTTTGATAACAAAAAAAAGTTGCCTTTGTTAAACAAGTTTTTTTTCACGATAAAAAACCGTTTTTGTATTTTTTTTCTTTCACGTCAAAAACATACATAATCGCTAAATGTTGTTAGGAAAAAGCAAATTTATTATGTTTTTTAAAACGACTTAAATCTCAATTTTTCAAAATTTTAATTACTTCTTTGTGATTTTTTATAACAAAACAAAACTACTTTACAAAAATCTGTAAAATTGACTTCGTTAACAAAACGTGAAAAATGAAAAGTAAATAAATGGAAATTCGTTTCAGTGCCACTAGTTATTCGTGAAATGTTTGCCGATATCTCCGTAACTATTGTATTTAAATCTGGCGGGCATTCAGACGCGCGCCTTTTACGCGTCACAACTTTGTGGGTCACTTTTTCGTTGGCGCGTACCAATGATTAATTATCACGCTTTTTGAACTGCGACAAATCGATCAAAAGTTAACTGGTACAAATTAGAACTCTTAAAAGTAATTTTACGTTAGTTTCTCATACTCGCCTTGTTGCTTTTAACAAAACATTTCCTTATTCAAAGAAACAGAACAATAAGTTTAAATAAGAAGTTTACAGAAGTGTGACAAAAACTGATATTAAATAACACACAAAGAAAAAGGTCGTTTATACCATTTCTTTAAGTTAATTTCACGAAGGTTAATTGAGTTTCAATGGTGCATACCATGTTGAAGTAATAAACATTTATTTATATTATTAATTCTTTCTTTTCGATTTCAATGCGCAGAAAGTTTCGAACAATGCTTGTCATACTTTGTTCAATCAAATGTGTCAAACGTGTATTTATTATTTATTATTAAATACTATTACTAATTAATGCCTTAAATCATACACTGACAAACATTTAAAAACAAAAATTGTTATACATTAATCAAAAATTGCTGTATAAAGCATGAATAAGCAATTTTACAACATTATATAGCAAAATTGACCTGAAATCATAAAATTTATTGAAGTCTTGAGAAGCTAATTTTAGAAGCATCTTTACTACATGATATAATAAAATTGTTTCAGTTTGCCTTTTGAACAATTTTGCGATTGATACGTAACAATTTTTTTCATTTCATTGTTCTCAATGTAACATAAATATTTGTAAACATTCTAAAAACAAAAAACATAGACGCGCAAAAAACTGCACAGAAAAGGACTCATTAAAAATGGCTCGTGAGAAAAGGCTGGACGTCGAAGTGCGAAATTCGAAATTAACAGTCGGCCGAAGTGTATCGGCGGCAAATGCGAGCGGGTCATCGCTCGTATTGTTTCTTATCGGTGGAATGTTAATTGAGCCGGATGATTAACAGAATTCGGCGCGCTTCTCCCGGCTTTTTGTTCGTTCTTTTCTCGTGCCTTCGGTGAAACAGTAGCCCGCGGCCGAAAGAACAGGTTTCTCGAGGGTGGTTAAACTCCGAGCAATGCGCGCATTTGACGTACTGCAATCGACCACCACGCCGCGCGCGTGTGTACGCAAGTCTGCGCGACACGCATTATTACGCCGCTCGATACATTCGGGATCGTTCAATCAATGACTCGCATTCCGCAACCGAAATACGCGCCGAAAACTTTATCCCGACGTTGGTCAACAAAGTAAAGTATCTTTTTTTAATTTCGTCTTTTTTGTATCAATAAAGTACCTAACTTTTCTTTTTTAACTAAAAATTGATTTTAGTACAATTTTTCTTAGTACTACTTGCAAAAATGTTAAATATATCTCAACGTTTTCTTTGTAACTGTAATTTAGTTTACACACTTCTTTAATTTGTATGCAAAAACTATGCAAAAAAAAGTTTTATTTTGAAAAATTTATTATAAATTTAAATTTATTAATAAGAAAATACGAACGAATAATTTGAATGCTCTCTTAAAGAGAAAACAATTGTTTATGTACAGAAATGTTATATAATTGATATTAAAAATGTATTTTACTGGCGATTGCGAGTAAAAAAAAATAAATAAATAAATAAATAATGAATGGAAACGATAATGAGAGGCCAACGAGCGATCAAACACGGTAATGATTTAATTGAAAAATTCGAAGCGCGTAACGACGAAGGTTGGTTACGCTCTAATTGGAATGGTGCGAGATCGGCATGATTTCGCGGTGCCGTTAGTGATGCACAATCGACGACAAGCGAAAACTGGGGGCGCCGCGTCTGTTCATTAATTTCATTGTTTGCCTAATGCCGCTGAACATGAAAGTGAATCTCAAGACAGTACCGCGTATTTTCTTTTTCACTTCACGTTTTGTACTGGAAGATTGTATCTAGTCATATTCAACAAAAAGTTAACCCAGTTATTAAGAATAAAACAAATTAAATTAAAAGAACCAAACAGTAAAAGTTATTACTAGGTAATAAAAATTAGTAATGAAATTGTAAAACTGAAGAAAATCTCACTTGACTCAAGATAAAATATCTTTACTGAAAACTGTTTTTCTTGACTCAAGAAAATCATGTTATGCGTTCTGTTTTACATAAACGCGTACAAGATTTTTTTACTATACAATTAATGAAATTCATTTCTACAAATGTCTTTCACGTTGCTTTTGAAAATGCACTCCGTAAGATGCAATTTCTAGAATTTTTATTATAATCGAAGAGCATAAAAAGCGTGACAGCAAACCACGCTCGTAATGAAATACAACAAATAACCGACAGAGATAATTTTTTCCGCGCTTTTACATAATTATCACGTAATTGCTAGCAGTGTCAAACGAATCGCTTCCCTCGCGCGTTTCCCTGACCTTTTTTCCCCTTTTTTTCTCGCGCGCTTTTATAACGTGGATTAGCAAAAATATCGCGTTTCGTCCGAATTCAAGGCGCGCCGTTCATTTGATGAATTTCAAAGCAAACGACGGCCATGATGAAAAGTGTCATTATCATTTTATCTAGCCGGCAAAAGTCGCGCGCGCGCTTAACAAAACAATCGTGGAAAACGCGGCTGGGAAAACTGACGTGCCGCTGAATTTAAAATCGCTGCACGGCGATTTTCATATTCAGCCTTACGCCGAGCTGCGTCACCGCGACTCGCTACTTGCTATTGAGATGTTGTACGTGCAGCAATATTTGTCTTATTATGCACATAATTTACGACATTCTTGCACTACTTTGTTTAACTGGTTTATAAATAGAAGACGTTTATTAAATTAAAACGCTTTTTCAACCGCGCGAATCATTCAAGAAGGATTCCAGATCAACGCGATTCCATCGACCCTTGTTTGCGTGTATTAATCATCTACATTGCAAAGTCAGAGTCCCGTTTTGATATTTTTTTGAGACACAAAAAATTAAATTTTTATTTCGTTTAAATTCAAAACACTTTACTGTTTTAATCGTGATACATGTCTCAAAATGAAAAATTATTAAATTATTATATTAGGTCGTTTTTTAATACGTAGCGCAAAATTTACTTATTTATCAATTTTCATTTTATCTGGTTGGAAAAGATCTGATTTTTTTTGCACAAAACGTTCTTTTTTATCAGCGAGGAAAGAATATTATTTTTCTATTTATAAGTTTTTTTTCACATATTTTCCCTTTAGAAACCACTCACAAACGAGCCCCTTTTTAAATATGCAATAATTTACATTAAACATAATTAATAATTTTGCCAATAGGAAAAGTTTGCAGAATTGTTTGTTTCTTCTTTTCAATTCTCACTCTTCTGTCAATCGTTAAAATATTTTCATAATTTGTTTTTATTACTAATTGGAAATGAGATGTTATCGTGATCGCATAATTGTCTTTAGGTGTCTTCGACAATGACAAAAGCGTGACAACGGCTTTGTCTACTATTGTTCTTAAATGTAGTACAAAAAAAAAAAAAAATAATTCTATTGTTTTTTCATAACCGTGACCATTAAGCAAATGTAATTTCGTTTGAATGAATTCTTCTTTCGCGAATAAAGGCATTCAACGTACTAATACAGTTTTGAAAAATAAAGCTTTTTTGATCAACAAATTTTTTTGAAATATCGAAGTTCACGATTTCGTGGACAAGATTAATCAATACTCATTTTGCAATTTTTAATATAAAACGTAAACAAGCTTATGCACTTCGCAATTAAAATTGTATGATAATCAGGTATACTCGTTACAAAATTTTATTTGGTTTAACAAATGTACATTTTGATGTAAAGTTTACTCATTTTGTCTCAAAATTATGTGTTTTAACTTTAAATTTACAGTTCTTAGAAAAAAAAAAAATGATGTTCTAAGATTCTTGATAACACATGGAATTTTATATTTAAACATTTATATATGGACAAAAAATATCTTTTTATTATTTTTTCTATCGTATTACAAAAATGATTTAAATATCTTAAAGATAATTAATTCAACTCATTTCATCTGTCTTTGTTAATTAAAACAATTATTTGATCCTCGCGAATGAGTTTCATAAATTTGACAAAGTCAACTCAATTAAGTACTTAACAAAATTAATTCGTTAATTACTTTTAAACTAGATTATCTCGTCATTAAAAGCAAAGTTGAATCGTTTTAATAAAACTTGCCACTCGGTATCCAACTAGACATTGAAGTCAGTTTGTTGTAATTAAAAGCGTTCGTTTACACAAAGCGATAACATTCGTGGCTGCTTGTAAATAATTTCGAACGAGTCTTATCTTAACGTCTGCCTTCGACAGGAACAATGGTTTTCGGATTTCCGAGAGAACCGTTGGACGATGAAGCAGCGTGCATCCTGTGTTACGTAAAGAAATTAGTCGCTCGAGCCCACGCAAACCGTTAATTATGTAATAAGTAATTCTATGTTTGACGCGATAGACCAATTATTCCGACGATTTTTATTGCCATCTTCTGCAATTTTCAGGCGCCACGAATCATCGCGCGAATCATATTTTTTTAACGTCTTCGCTGGAAAGGTAGTCGCGCTTTGCCGGCGCCAAAGTTTCCACTCGTGTTTCGCCACTTCGGCGAGCTTTGAATTATGTTTCATTATCGATTATTCACACGTTAATTAGTTGCCAACGTAAAAACGCATTTGATGACGGAAAATCAAGCACCAACTCAAGTGATTTTCTTCTTTTGTGCGTAAAGAAAAATGTTGGCTAATTTTCACTTATAACTTATTTTTGAGTTACTTTAATTAATTTGGGGCTTACGAGAAAAGGCTTAACTTTGATATAAGTTACGTTGGAGTTGCACAATATTTTTCAATAGGTCGAAAATCAGATAATAAAAACAAATGTTACTTTTTGTCTAAGACACCAAAAACATTGATACACCCTCGTATTTTAGATATAAAAAAATTGCAGAATGTTGTAATTAATTCACATGGTTTAATTAATTTTGCACGCATTAATACTACATAAATTTTAAATTTCAGATAGAATAATTACTGTTGCTTCAGAAATATTGTAAACATAATATTTTAATTAAAATTTTAACGTACTAGATACTTGAAAAAAATTAATTCGTTTTTTTTTATATTGAAATTTTTTTCTTCATACATTTAAAATACTTCTGTTGTAGCAGACAAAAATCACTTTAGTCAAGTAATCTCTCACTTGTCCAAACGAGAATTCATTCGACTCACGTAAGTTACGAGTTAACATCAAAAGCAAAAAGAAAATTTACTGGAAAAATTTTTATTATAAACTGTAATTACTAATTGAATGTAAAATGTACTGAATGTATTTCCGTTTTTTTTTTTTTTTAATTTTTTTTTTCTCGTTGAAATGAACACCACGATTTCCTTATAATTTTATCATTCGTATAATTATTATCGATTGTTAGAAACCCGTGGTTATAACTATTGGTTAATATATCAGTTTCGTAATTTTCTAATACGAGCATTTGAATTTCCTCAGTTTTACAATTCTTTTGTCTGTACTGAACTTTTAAATGTTATGTACCTAAATTTTTTAACATTAATGAATGAAAAAAAAATAATAAAATACAAAATAAGAAAATATATTAATATTGTACAATCAAATTTTTAATTGACTGTTAAATTGATTTTTTCAAATTTATTTCACCAAAGTCAATCAACAAAAAATATAAATATTTGATGTATAAAAAATGTATTTAATCTAATTGTCGTTTTTTTTTTACAAACGTAAGAAAGTTCAAGTACTCTAAAATTTAATGTAATAACATTATTAAATTTTCTTATTAGTTATTTTGCACTTGTACTTTGCAGTTTACAAATGAAAATAACTTAAAAACATTTGATTGTAAAATTAACTACGGCATTTAACAAACAATTATTATCGAATGATATTATTATGGACAAATGAATAATTCTTAATTAACCGGACTTCGTTTTATTCTTCATTGAAACTACAAAAAGTCTGTTGACCGTTGACAACGAATCCGTACGTTAAACTCGACTTGCGGCTTTGCTTTTCAGTTCGAAACCGTGGACTTTCAGGGTCAGAAATGAGGAGCGAAGGAAAATCATTGACACCTCCTTTTGAAGAGCGAGCTCGTTGACGGGAGGCAATTAAAATGCAGGAATAACTGAACGCGTGACTCACCATCACAAACGGTAAGAATTCCCACGATCGCCGTAGCAATCCACAACAACATTTTGGAGAAAGGCTTCGCGTCTTCCACTACGATTGCCATAATTCCTGGACTCGTCGTTCACAAATCACCATCTGCCAAAACGTGTGCAATCAAACAAGTCAAAATGTCGTTGAATCAATAACGAATGCCAAACGAAAAAAACTTTAACTTGACCACGAAGCAACGGAACAATTAGTCAAAATCGCGTAAGAGTTTCAAAAAGTTACGAAATTAACATTAAAAAAAAACATCATTGTTTCCACAAATGTTACAAGACAAAGAAATTACCAATAATTGACACTCTCGTTAAAAAGTTACATAAAGGCGACGTCGAGGAAAAAAAAAAAGAAAACAAGAAATAAAGACGACCGAGAACAAGGATTCGGACACAAGTCGGCGTCGACGTCTTACTTGGATTCACCGGGGCGTCACTTTCATATTCAAATGCGCCGTGGGATGACAGTGAGTTGCACCAGGAAGCGAGCAACGGGACACACTCCGGCGCGATATCCGGCCACGGATGATTCAGCGCCCCCTCTCAGGGAATTCCCCGAGCGAGAAACCTTTTTTTTTCGAACAACTCGCAACGCAATAGAAAACGTCGGAGAAACGGCCCGCGAAACGCGAACGATATCCGCGCTCGATTCGCCGGCCGTTTGAATTTGCCGCGCCGCGCCGCGGTCAGGGGAATCCCCGGTGGCGCGCGATACGAACGCGCGAATTGAAAAATGGGGGAAACGAGCAGGGGGAGGGTCGCGGTTCGATTGACTTGCACACGTTTAACTTAATTTTTACATAATTTGCATTGAGTTGGTGGATTTGGCGCGTAATTCAAGAGCCGCAGCGCCGGACGACCGCCGGACGCTCATCGTTGGAATCGCGTGCTCGATGTTCCGCTCGAGACTGCAATGACGGACGTCCGTGTACACCGGTGTCGGCTTCCTCGGCGGCGCCTCGCGTGGGGACTCCCATTACGGACCCTTCTTCCAAGCGCGTATCCCTCCCACCCGGCCGGGAGCAAACCCGAACGAGACCAAACGACCGGCCGACCTGAGGAATTCGCGCCAGGAATCCAATCGGCCGATTTATCGGACCCTCGGAAGCAGTCATTCAAAAAGGGATCCGCGCTGATGAATGTGCCGACAAGAATTCGAACTATTTCCGAATGGTAATACCCGCGGGCCACGAATACACGCCCGGCCGACCCTTTTCGGCCGCTCTTATCCACTTGTTTCTATTCTTATTTCTTTTCTCCTCTGTCGTTTTTTTCTTGCTTTCTTTTTTTTTACCATTTTTCTTGTTTTCTTTTTTTTTCGCCGTCCGAGACATAGTTAAGTCTCGATTAAGTTTTCTCGGTCCATCAAACATTGAATTGTTTAAAGGATGATTAAATGATTGTTACTGTTTTCGGTATGATACCTCTACCTTTTTTGGTAGAGGTATTAAATACATTTTTATAAGATAATTAGTCTTTAAAATTAAAATGATAATACGTTTGCGTGTAATTAAAAAGAATAATGTTTAATGTTGTTATTCTGTGTATATTCAAATTACACAGGTACAAAAAAGAATGCTTCTGTTAAATTGTTATAATTTGGATACTTTTATTGATATCTAACAATGTTTGTTATTGTGACTGAGTTGTTATATTTTACAGTAAAAATATGTTCTTTTTTTCTTTCTCTGCAATTTAAAGTACTACATTTAACTTGTAATTGAGCGCGAAATTTGTTTATTAATTGGTATACTCTTAAGGAATAATGATAATATCATAAAAATTCAAGGTAATCGTTACGTGTCATCAAATACATTGCACAGTTGATAAAACTAATTTCGGTTAAAGCGTAATTTAATGTACTTTTAAATATTCAAAAGATCATCACTACATAAATTTTACTTTGAAACATGACAAAACTTTTGTGCACGTTTCCTTTGTTAATCTAAGTACGAATCATGTTTGCATACGATAATGTTTAAATATGGCATTTGCAAATTTAATTATAAAAGCTGAAATTATAAAGTCGAATGAATTGTACTTAATTTCCAGCCAATAATTTAACAATTTGTCAGAAATATCAGCTTATCTTAAAATACATGTAAGAAAATGAACAAAAAAAAAAAAAGAAAAAAACTTGACGAGCTATTTCAGAGATAGAGAAATCTGAAATTGCTTCATCGGCGTTTCCCTCATTTTTCCACTTTTTCAATCTTCAAATTCTTTGAAAACAAATCTGTCGCAACTGGCTTATCTGAAAATGAACGCCAACTGATTAACAAATAAACTTTTAGATTAAAAAGACTTATTCTATTGGATGAACGATTTTCCAACGCTAATATGATGCAAACTTTTTACGGGTTACCGCAGGCCAGTTGAAGATTCACATCTGCCGGACTGTCGGAATGCCTAGACTACAAGCAAGAACCTTGATGTAAACACATTCCCAGCGTCAAATGCTTCCCGAATCTTCTTCAAATATGTTAAATGCTTCGACGTCGTCTCTCTTATCCGAGCATTTGCCGAACGTCGCGCACAAAGAAGTCCTCCTCTGATTTACGGAAGTCAATTCGTTATCACAACAGCTGCCCATAAATCACCTTCCTTTGATTCTTTTCATCGGCCTGATTGTCCCGCATCAGTATTTTTCACGTGTAAATATCTTATTCATTATTAAAAGTAGATTTTTAGAATAATATTATTAACAAATGAACAAAAATGATATCTCATAACGATTGTTATTTTTAGAAACAAATTAAAAATAGTTGAGACACTTTAAAACAAAGATTGAAGAATCGTTCAATTTTTTTATCTTTTTTTTTTAAGTTCAGTTTATTAAAGTATTGACAAATAATTTATCATTATTTGATTAATTATACTAATATCAATTTTAAAAATATTACTTTTGGAGATCTTTTTCTCTTTTGCATCTTTTCTTTTTCAAATGCAAACGTGCTAATGATCAATTCGGTAATTTACGACTAATTGGCACGTGTCGTTACATGCGAAAACATTGTAATGAATCACACAGTATTCGCGAAATCTTGATATTGAAATATATTTGTACAAAGCGATAGAATATTGCGATGTAATGTTTTATCGGAACAATGTTTTGGTTGTCCTCAGATGCTTTATTTATTGAAGATTTGTTAAAATTGAAAAGTAGACGTTGATTCATTTAAATCTTAAATGGCATAACAACTGCCTCTTTTAATTGATGCACGAATAACGTATCGCACTTCGATTGATAGTATGAAGTAATCGATTACGTCGTGCCGCGTTATTAACGAGATTTATAGTTTTCTAACTAATATTTATCGCGAAATTATTTCAAGTGTCATCTTTTACGCCGATTAATCAGCGAGGGATCATTTACGTATCATTTGTGAAATTAAAAAATTGCAACAGAAGTTACAATGTAGCTTACTTTATAATACGATATATATTTTATAAATTTCATCGTACATAAGCAATATTTTTATAAATAATGAAAATAAAAAAAAATATAAAATGTATTACAACTCATAGGTGAAACACTTTGAAGTCTGTACAAGAAAGTTCTGACTTGATCTCAATTTCAGATTAAACATCATTTTAAAATACAGACGATTTTATTTCATTTTCTGACAGTCTTATACATTATATATTTTATGAAATATATTAATTTATATTACACAATTTATTAAAAACAATTATGTTCTCTTTTACTTACAATTTCAGATATCATTGAACAATTAAAAAAATGTCCACAATCACTGATTACATTATTCCTTGTGGAACAAGAACGGAGTATCAAAACTGATCAAACGCGCAAAGCACGGAGAATCATTAAAAGGACGCAAGGATCGGGATTTATTATTTCAATCGCGTGAACGATTGGAAAAGAAGGTTACAAGCTTCCACGAGTCGGCAGCCTGGTACGTCGAACAGTCGGCGACCTTGTGCGATTGCGTACCTCCTCGGGTAGCCTTGAACTTGCACGTTGAGGAATCTACGCGGAAAAAATCAATCATTAAAATCCGACATTTAAAACAAAGACACGAATTTCGGCCAGCTTAAATGAACCGACGATTCGAATCGGCGGTGGCTCGAATGCCAAACGCTGATGTGGAGCCACCGCTGGAAAACCACGCCGGAAAATGAAACGTCGTAGAGGTCAGTTTTTGAACGTGTTTTCCGCTGATTCAGAATTTCATTCATAAGTTACATTGACATTTTATGTATTATAGAAATTCATTTGTACTTTTTCGGTAAAGTGGAATATGTATATGTTTAAAAAACACATTCTTAATCATATTGGATTTAAATTTGTTAGACAATGTCGAAAAATAATTTTCCAAATTGTTTCTATTGTATTTTCGGTTGAAATATCAGTTCAACCGTGCCACTCGATTGATTTCTTGAAAGACATGAATACTGTTTCAAAACAATATATAAACGGAAGCCTGGCACGGTCGTCGCGACTTACTTGAATATCATGAACCAATTCCATAATTAATGTACTGTACTTGTCTATCTGTTTTGCAGTCTATTCTACACAAGCTTATCCTTTTGCATCACCTCGAAAAAGAAAATTAGTTAAAATTAATGATATGGCCTTGAAGTGCACTCTATATACTACAATGCCTTTACTCTGCTGTGTCTTTTAATAATCGTTATTTTTTTTAATAGTTAGCCTGGCTTTTAGTATCAAACTTTTCCATTTTTTTCCCTTTCACAAAATTTCAACAAACAAATTTTCCTGCCAAGTCTTCCTTCTTCTTACATGACGCAATAAATCCGGAAACGACTGTCAATTATATGAATTATCAGCCTTGTAATACTCACAATTTTACCTATGTATTGGATATTTATTTCATTCTTATCAGGACTGCGTTTACGAAAACCTATAAGCTGGTTAAAATTACAATGTTACGTCGTAAATTGTAAAAATGATATGGATGTCGTAAAGATATGTCTAATCAGCAGCAGTAGTTATTTTTTAAGACAAAAAAAATAGAAAACAAACATTTAAATCTCAATTATATAACATTTATTCTATCTTAATTACATAACACCAAATTGTGAATAATTATAAATGTTTATAATTTATATTAATTGCTTACTATATGTACTATCATACAATTTAAAAGGAATATATAATTTGATTAACTTAGATATTCAAAATGGCAAGCACTTTTTACAGCTGAAGCGTGGTCTTCATAAATTGATTATATTGAAAAAAGTCACTTTTTTCACTTTCTCTCATCAGCAAAGAGATAGATTTTAAATCGGAGCGACATCTATTATATTTCAGTCACGTTGTATCGACTATTCCTGCATTATCAACTCGTTTGTCAGTGAAATTATAATTGTAAACAAGCATGGACCAAGCGGTAGATCCTGCAATTTCAAAACGCTTTTTAAACGCTTGTCAGCAAGGCCAAGTAAAACTGTTACAACATTTCATTGACCAAAATAAAAACTCTCTAGACTGGACGATTTATCGTCATTCTACTTCTGGCGATACTGGCTTGCATTTAGCCGCTCGAAATGGGCACATCGATATCGTTAAATTATTATGCAAATGCTGTAAAAGTCCAAAATCCGACGTTAACATCATGAATTCAGATAGCAAGAGGCCGTTACATGATGCTGCCCAATTTTCTAAATCTGACATTGTTAAAATACTTGTTGAGCAAGGTACAAAGCGTTTTGAATTATTTATATTTAATAAAGTATAAAATTTTTAACTATTGAAAAAACTTGTAGGTGCCACCGTGAATACATTTAAAAAAGCTGATTGGACGCCTTTAATGTTAGCTTGTACAAAAAGTGGTGTAGAAGCCAAAGCATGTATCGAATTATTATTGGAAGCAAATGCTGATCCATTTTTGAAAAATAAAGATGGATGGACGGCATTTTTTATAGCATGCAGGACTGGAGATTACGACATAGTTCATTATTTGTTAAATAAATTTGGTTCAAGATGCCTTGAAGATAAAAGCAATAATGGCAGAACTGTTTTACATATATGTGGTAATAAAAATTCTACAGTTTTTAAGATGTTTTATTTACGTATATGTTTATACATTTTTTATTACTTATTTTATACAGAAACATTAACAATACCGTTAAGTGTGTATGTATAATTTAAAATACTTGATACAAATTTTGTCTTTTCTTTTTTTGAAAATGGTGATTTGATTAATTATAACTTTTTCTTACTTTACAGTGTTTCATGGACACACACACTTAATAGATTTGCTGATACAAAATTATCCATATCTTTTGAAGGCCAAAGATTCAGTGGGATACACAGCTCTTCACGAATCAATAAAAAACAGAAATTTAGAAATGACTAGAAAATTGATCAGTTTGGGATCTGATGTAACAGAAGTTGATTTTTCTGGTCGAACGCTACTACATATTGCAGCTTTATGTGGAAATGTTGAAGTTTTAAAGTACATATTGAACAATGATTTAATTTCTGCAAGTATTAAAGATTCTTTTGGAAATACAGCTTATACAATTGCTGAAAAAAACAAGATGCAAGAAATTGTAAGAATTTTAAATCGATACCTTCAAAAATAATAATAAATTTCTGAATGAAAATAAACAAAATTATATATTTTTAAAATTCGAGTTTTTATTGTTATATTATATAATAATATTCAATTAACAAATTTTATTTTAAAGGAGAGTGACCAGATGACCTAAAAAGTGAAAATTACTAGTGGTTCTATTTATTTTTCCTTTTTAAAATACACAGGTATGCATAATTAATATTTATTTTTACTGAGTGAAAGTTTTTTCAATTTGCTTTTTTTTTTAAACTATGCTTATATTTCGCGGCTTATGTTACACTGTATTGTAAACGTGGCAGGAACTTCAATGCGAACTGAACTTTAGATTCTGAAACGTTGGAGACGTTTGTGTAGTCTGCTTTTGCATTGCTTTGCATCTGACAAGCAAAAGCCGAATTGACATTTTTACTTCAGTTTTTTGTTACATATTTCAATAACAATTTTTAATTAATCAAATTGTATTTCATATTATCATATTAATATAATAACGAAATTGTGTGCAATAATCAAGCAGCTGCAATATTTTCTGAATATTAAAACATATTCGTGATTAAAGTAGATATTTTTTGAAGAATAACAGCAAAATACATATTTATGGTAACATGCAAACTGTTATCACATTTGTTTCATTGACGACTGCATTACTTATAACAATCGAATTTTTACAAATAAACAATGTAGAAGCAGTTAAATCAGTTTCTCCGGATTTCAAGGGCTCAAATGATATAACGTTGCCACCTTGTGCTTCGTGTAGGGTGTTAATTGAAAGTTTCAAAAAAGTAAGTATTTTCTAGCATATTACATTAACTGTCGATTGTATAATTACAATTGTACGATACTTTTTAATTCATTTGAATAGGTTTTTTGAAAGAATTATTAATGAAATACATACTGTTTGCTCACTAAACAATTTTATAGAAAATATTGATCCATTGTTAACATTGTAAGTATTAATAATTAATATTCGGTTAATAATTAAGTTGTATTTAATTCAATTTTAAGACAGATGCAGTTTTTGCAGCAACGAATCAACTTGATTAAATAATTGCAGGTCATTTTCATTAACCAATGACACACTGATTAGCAATACTAATTTTAGATATATTTACTTAAAATATATCTAAGTCATATTTAATTTATTTTACATTTGTTGATACATTTTTTGAAATAAAAGTATTAAATTTAAAATTATTTTCAGGGTCTGAAAAGAACCCAACGAGGGAAATTCGAGGGTGGCGACAGTGCTTGGGAAGAAGATAACATGGGCTCGTACAAGAAGAGCGAAGTGCGTTTAATCGAGATTCAAGAAGGCCTCTGCAATGAAGTGCAAAAAGGCCAGTCTCAGTGTCACGCTTTAGCTGAAAGCCTAGAAAGTAATATTGAAGACTGGTGGTTCAACCATCAAGAATCTCATCCAGACATATTTGATTTTATTTGCATAGAACAGACTAAACGGTGTTGTCCAAAGCACCACTTTGGTCCGAATTGTGAACCGTGCCCTGGTCAACCGAACAGAATTTGTAACAACAATGGCAAATGTAAAGGAGATGGCACGAGAAAAGGCAATGGTGGTTGTCTTTGTGATAAAGGCTATGCGGGCGAAAGTTGTTTCGAATGTACCCCAGACCATTATGAAGCTTATAGAGATGATAATAAATTGTTGTGTTCGCCTTGTCACATGGCTTGCAATGGAACTTGCAAAGGACCAGGAACCAGAGATTGTGATAGCTGTGCTAATGGATGGAGGGAGTTTACGTCTAATGGAGGCAAAGGTTGCTTTGACATCAATGAGTGTGTTGAATCTAGCAACATTTGCACAGAAAATCAATTTTGCATTAATACTGAAGGAAGTTATTCGTGTTTAGGTATTGAAATACTCCTTAATTAATATTCAAAAAGTGGTATAATTTGATATCTGTTATGAATAAGAATTCAATCAATGTACATTATATGATGATATAAAAAACACATATTTTAATATAATAACAATCCATATTATTAACCACATTTATTGTAACATATTTATACATGAAAAGCATTTTCAGTGCATCTAATATATTGGTTTTAAACTTTGGCTTACCTTGATTATAGTTTAGTAAAGACTTCCTTTTTTAGACATCAGTCATATCAAAGCAGTTATAAACATTCTTACAATAAAAAGTTAAGGTATCAAATTATACCATGTATTTATTAATAAATGAAATATTTAATTGGTCATATTTTTATAATGCAGCTTGTGACAAAGCATGTAACAGCTGTACAGGAGATGGTCCAGACATGTGTATTCAGTGTGCTGACAAGTATATCAAACAAGATAATATTTGTGTTAGTGAGTACTGATTGAATATAAAAGATACTTACACTTAGGTTTTCGTCAACACTATTAGATTTTTTTTAATTATCCCAGATGCTGATACTGCCAACATGAAAAGGTATGAAAACATAACTCGTTATGTAACTTACTTTGGACTTGGAATTTCAACTTGCATTATTTTTCAACGCAACATCTACGTGGCAGGGATCATAGGTGTGGCAGTTAGTGTGTACATTGCTGTATCTGAATATACAGTTTACCACTACAGTATACCAGATTTGGGTTCTAATATGAACTTTTTGAAATCTATTTCATAATTATAAATTTTTATATCAATTTTAGATACCTTCACATTCCAATAAACATGACAATTTCTTTACGATTTAGTAAGGGATATTTTGCCAAAGAAGTATGAAACGTATTGTATTAATACAGCCTTGAATTTCAATTGGAATGAAGATAGGAATGTTATGAGTTGTATGCATCATACATAATTTTATATCAACAATGTGCAATTTGTTAATAAATTATTGTATTTCATCTTTAATCTATTATTTCACATGAAGGTAAAATAAAAACCAAGTATTGATTTTAAATTAATCAAACACATATTCTTTATATTAAACACTTTTTTTTAATTAAAATGTATAATTTACAGCATATTAAAACTACATAAAAGTTTTTTGAATTCAAGGATACTACACTTGTCCTTCATATTACTTTGAAGAATAAATCAGTAAATTAAGCATCATTTAAGAATAGAGGAAGAAGTTGTCATTTGAATGTTAATCAACTCCATACAGTCAAAACACTAATTCCATTCGAATCATAGGAAAACAAACTCAACCGATAAGTCAGTGCGTTACTTAACCCAACGGTTTCACTCGCCCATTCCTTAACACGTTTTTGACATCATCGCTTGAAATGACAATCGCGCCTGAAAAACACGAAATAACGTAACTGAACAGAAATGCTTGAGACGCTGGTGAACGTGCCAGACGACTGGACTTAACGATGGACAACATTCTCAACATTTTGTCGGGCTTCAACACGGAGCATGAAAAGGCTCTGATGCACGGCATTTACAATGCCGTCGCCTTTGGAATCCTTTGTTTAGTGTTTGCCGCGAGTTGCGGTCTCTACATCATCCTTAGCCCTTTTGTTAAACCGTTAATCTGGGCACTGCTTTGCGGCGCGGTGTTATTTCCCTTTAAACTTTCACTTACCACGACTTTGAAGTCGTGGTTCACAACGGTCGAGAATTCAGGAAAACCTGTCATCGTCAACTTGTTGATAGTCCCTCTCCATGTGACTGATCGTTTCGCCGACCTGTTGGGCAATTTCGTCTGGAAATGGCGTTGGCAGCACCTTAAATTCATCCTTACAGTCCTTTCATTTGGCATCGCATCCTCAGCGCTCTACAACTACAGTCCTGGAATTTTCTCCTGCCTTGTTTGGAGAACCTTTGCTATCGTCAACGCTGTTATCACGTTTTTTATATCCACATGCAATTTTCTTATTGTAAGTATCAATTACTTTGTAATGTTGTTTTAATGTCGATTGATTCATATCTTTGTTTTTTGCGTTGATTTATTTATGTAATTTAATATAAATGTGTAGTTTATAAATATATTTCTCTTATTTTTAGAAATGATATTCTTGCCAGATTAATAAAATTAATAACAAGAGAGATAGTAAGAGTAAGAAGCATGTCAAGTTTATAATTATATTATTTTTTTAATTGAAATGTAATTGCAAAACTTGTTTAACTTTATCTGAAAGTAAGTGTTTGTATAACTTGTTTTTAGTTAAAGTTAAATGTAATTTTTGTTGTATCTAAAAATAAATTGTTATAATTAATTTAATTTTTATCATTTTTTTATGTTATTATGCCAAGGTTTTATAAGTTTGAAAAAATCAAATAATTAAAAACATAAAAATATTTCGTTACAATTTTTTTTTTATTATTAATACTTTTTATGAAAGCTTTATCTAGTGAAAATTGAACATGAATAATGGAATTAGGTTTGATAAAATTTTATTGACATTAATAAACTTGATATCATTATTATATAAGACCTTACTCAAGAAACATCAAATTTATTACATGAAAAAAGTAAAAAAATTTTTTCTGTAAGAATAGTTGTTGAATATTTATAGCAAAGTAACAAAACAATTAAATAAAAGAAATTAACTTTATTAAAGTATTGCCAATACTTTACAATTTGGATAGTAAATTTAAAAATAGATCATATTGCATTAAAATATTCATATAAATAGTTTTCTTGTAATTTACTCAACTAATAGTAAAATATTGCTACAAAAGTACAATTTTTTCAGGAAATGAGTTTTCTATATCGCATAAATGAAGTAATTTAACATAACGAAGAATAAATTAACAATCTCATAATTAAACTTATATAAAATTGATAAAACTGATATAAAATGAAATTTTCCAATTTTCTTTTTTTCATTAATTATAATATAATTAAATGTATTTAATTATACATATTATAAAAATATGTAAACTTTGTTTAATACAGGTTTCTACTAGCGTAATAGGCTACATCATCATCCTCTTCTTCTACTGGACACCAGAAAATGCATTCAAATTTCGCTACATGTCATTTGCAGTCTGGTTTATGATCAGTCTCTACATTTCCAATTTGTTTGGCATCTATCCTGTAGCAACTTTCTGCTTGATTCAGTGTCTCTATTTCATTGGCTTTGTTTACGAACTTGTATTAATTTTGGATCATGTTGAGCCTAACCAAACATCTTTCATCAACGCAATACGTTGCCTCTTGGTTCAAGACAATATATCAACAGCATCCAAAACTGACACCTCCAAATCATCTACAGATCAGCAAACAATCAAAGAAACTGAGGAGACACCTGTACTCACAAAAAAGGATTCTACTGATTCAGAAGAAACAGTTGTGAAACCTAAACCTAAGCTTTTAAAGTCAGTAACCTTTGGCGAGAACTCAGAAAAATGGTATGCAAGAAGGTTTTCTGGCACAACGAATTATTTGCCTGCAAACAAAAAATCAATACTTTCAGATCGCAATTTTCTAAGAAAGTTGCGCTCGTTTCGCATGACTTTGGATGCCGAGGATGACAAGGTCAATTCTTGGAATTATATTTACATAATGCTGTATCTCTGTACTGCAATGATGCTGTGGAAACACAAATGGTTGATCCCAATTTTGATGGGACCTATAGCATATTATAGTTTAAAACAGGCAGGTACTTACTTTGGTTTGTGGGAAGTTATACGCAAACAATATAACAGTTTATTGGAAAAGTTAAGTCTATGGTGTGCTGATAGAAGTCAAGCATTGGTTCCTGTTAATGTGCGAGGGCTTTATAAAGTTGGGACTTTCATCAATCAAAAATTAAACCAGTTTTTAAAGGGATCCATAGATACAGTTTCAACAATTGCTGTTATTGTTGGACTCTTAATATTTATAAGCTGCACGTCTACTTTCATCATCTTTCAAGTAAGTTCACTATAAGCTGGAACATATTTTTGAATCAGTATTTTTAATAGTTTTTAACATTTTTACTTATGCAATTTTAAGGTGTATGGCGAAGGACTACATCTATTACAAGTTACCGGTCAACTGTTAAATACAACTGTGATGAACAATCCTGATATTGATTGGGTACCTCAAAGTTGGGAAGAGTCAGTAAATGATGTGTTGGACAATGCATACGTTCATGGAAGGGACTTTATATCAAATGGGGTAATTGTTTTTTATTTCTTTTATTTAGTTCTAATCTGTATCATATGAATTATTGAGTAATTTCATTTTATTAAATGTGTTTTTTGCAGATGAAAGGTTTAACTAAAGACTTTGAACCTGCTAAGGCTGAACTCTTAGAAAAAAAAATTTTAGAATTATGGGACAGGCTATACCAAGCTTGGATGATGTCGACAGACAATCCTGACCTCATAGGACCGACAGTGGATGTCAATGCCGCATATTCAGTCTGGGAAAATGTAAAAGACAGTTTTGAAAAAATGCCAACAAGTAAGTAGAAAAACGCTATAAATGATTATAAATATTATGTTAAAATACAACTAGAAGTATGTTACATAATAATACTTTCTTTCAGGTTTTTTTAATATGACAAGCATCAAAACTTTTATTCAGGAAAATATTGGTATTTTTACTTCAATATTAGATTCCATGTGGAATATTGTGAAGGGAAACGTGGGCGTTGTACTTAGTATTGTTACCGAATCACTTTACATTATAATTATGAGTGGGTCATTAGTGCTGAATTTCATAATTAGTATGGTAAATATTGAATTTTCTTTTGTATCTTTAAAAATACATCTAACAATTTTATGTATGTATTAATTTATATAATTTAAATGTAAACGTTATATTACTTAATTACAAGTATACATTTTTATGTTGCAGGTTGTATTCTTTTCTGCTTTATTTTATTTGTTAAGTTCCAGTGATAAAACGTACAAACCCATTGAATTAGTTACTTTATATAGTCCAATTAGTTGTCACAGGTAACAAAAATTCATTTCTTCATGTATATAAATAGCTTTATTTTAATAATCTAACAAACAAATTTATAGGTGTATTTGAATATCTTATTTCTATTAATATCCCCTCAATAACGAGTTATAATTTAATTACAGATTTGCAATTGCTCTACAAGAAGTAGTTATTGGTGTGTTTACTGTCAGTTTCAAATTGGCCTCATTTTTTGGAATGTGGACATGGTTTGTGCATAATCTTTTCCAAGTGAAGGTCGCATATCTGCCAGCAGTGTTTGCAGCTTTACTTGGAGCGGTGCCATTTTTGGATCCATACTTCGCTTGTGTTCCAGCAACAATAGAACTTTGGTTTACAAGAGGACCAATGATAGCTCTATTCTTTTTTATTTTTCACTTTCTTGCTTCCAATATCATTGCCACAGAATTCTACAAAGAAATTAAAGGGTAACATATTAGTAATAATTCTTTAAAAAGGTTAAAAATTAATTCTTAAAAGGTTAAAAACATATTAAGATGCAAAAATTCAGTAGTTCAGCTAATACTTTAATTTAGAAAATATTAAACCTTGATTTGTTTGTTACAGTGGAGGCCACCCATACTTAACTGGATTATCAATAGCTGGTGGAACATTTTGTTTAGGTGTAGAGGGTGCTATATTTGGACCTTTATTATTGTGCTGTATAATTGTAGCCATAAATTTAGGTCGTCAATACCTTTACTCTCCAACATCGGAAGAAACTCTGCAAACTTTGAAACCTCAGTTTAATCAGTTTAATTAGAAACTGATAAAAACTATCTATTGTGCGAAAAAAAGGTGTCAAATTAAAGTAAATTTTAAATGTTGAAACAGAAAGATGCAATATGATTGCCAACAATTTTTAATTTCTTTTTTAAATCTTTCTGTTTTTGCTTAATTTAACTTAATATGATTAAAATCCTTTCACTTACAAGGTTTTCAAGAACAATATTTTTGGTACTAATAAGATAAGAATACAAACGTACAATACAATAAGTGAAAATGCCAACAAAATTATTGAATATTATACTACAATAGAGCGACTAACTCCAACATTATTACAATAATTATTTATTTATTTTTTTTACTTCAAATTGCAGGTTGTGACCTTAAAAATTTAATTTCGTCAGCTGTATGACATATTTAACTTTGTTTTGTTTGAAATACTCTTAATTTATTTAGTCTAGTCATATCGAAATGCCTAACAGCAATTTCGTGCGAAGACTTATTTATTTAGTTTTATTACATGTACAGTGACATTTTTTTATAGATAAACTTTACTAATATGTATAATTAAATTATAGATATTCACATATTTTTTATAAATAAACCAAATTAAAAAAAAATTATTTAAATACTTTCATGATTTCTCATTTTTATTATTTTTAATGCACAACAACAATTAGAACAATTTATTTAATTCCAAAGATTTGACAGAAGTAATGTATTTACTTTGAATAACAAGTTCTAGTAATACAATGCGAATTCGTTTTCGGTGCAGAAACAAACGCAGAGTCACGTGGGTCTGTGTCGTTTAAGATACTATGTTTTTGTACTATCTAACTTTAGATATATTCCAAAAATAAAAGCCCTCTCTAAATTGGTCACTCTTTACAATTCAACGTATTATTGGAGGCTTAACTTTTTCACTTTTGTTAATCTGACTGCCAAAGTGAAACTACTTCTAAATTGTCTACATAATTCTTGGTAAATATCATTATTTTTCTTTTTTAATAATGAGAAACATTATGCATTATAATTGTACTTCAATATTTGGGATAATCAAATAAACTAAAATCATTGATTTTGAACAATCTTTGCATTGTTACAAATTTTGTCATATATTTTTACTAACAAGATATAAATTGAAAAATCATTTATGTTTATGTTTAAAATAGTTTTTCTAGTAATAATGAAACATAATGAATGGTTTATTAGAGTATAAATATTCATTAATAAATATCATTAGGTTGTTTTTATTTGAAAGTATAAAAAAACGAAAATTATGGAGTAATTTTTAATGAAACTAATATTTTGTAATAATTTTCAAGATAACTATTAACAATTTTTTCAATTTATTATTGATCTCGCGCGTTTATGGTTGCAATAGCGAACAGCGACAACAGCGCCAGATAATTGAAAAGCTATGACTAGAATTATAGTTTGACAATATAAATCGGCATTTTGAAGGTTTGCTTAAAACTCTAAACTAACAGTTAAATTAATCCAAGCGTATAATCCTTAGATGTTATGATAATGGATAACGACGTTCCCGAAATTGAGAATATTGAGTCTGCCTCTGACCAGAGGAAGGAAAATGATGTAAGTTGCCGGACAAACATAACCTGCTCGTTTTGTTAAATTAAGTCTTGTGTAAATAAGTTTTAAAAGTGAAATCGTCTTGATAATATTTATTTTCAGAATGCAATTGTGCATAAAAATGTTAAAATATTTTGCAAATAATTATTTAAAATAAAACCTAATAAAAATTAAATTCACATGAAATGCATAAAACCTTAATAAAACCTGTGTTATTTAATTTTATTTAATTTTGATTCTATTTATAAACAGAGGTAATATTTATTATTGTAATTAAAAAAAACAATTGCATCTTATTTCGAACATTCTTTCTCTAAGAAGCATTGTAAACAATAATACTATCATAATTGCATGGATATTTTGATTTGTGAGAATGATATGATAATTAAATTTCTATTCATCATTAATAGTATATTTTTAATTTTCAGACCAAAGCTCCAAATCGCGAGAAAAAACATTCAAAAGAAGAAAAAACTCGTAAGAAAGATATAAAAGGTGTTGAACAAATCCTAAGAGGTTTGGGATCATTCGACAGTGTTGAAGACAAACTATTAGCAGTGTGCAAAAAGCAAGTCGAAGTTTTAGAAGAAAATCGCAAAAACCAGCAAACTATCAAACAACTGGAAAAGAAGGTTCAAATGATTCAACGAGAGAAGGATCAAATTTATGCAGAACGTAATAAAGCTTTCTTGACAAGAAGTAAACTTGAGAGTCTTTGTCGTGAGCTTCAAAAGCAATATAAATCAGTTAAAGAGGAGAGTTTGTTAAAAATTCGAGAAGAAGAAGAAAAAAGGAAGGAAGTTTCAACGAAATTTCAAAACACATTGGCGGAGATTACAGCTTTAATGAATCAAAACAATGAGGAAAATGCTAAATTGCATGAGGATAAGATGGAATTGACTAAAAAATTTAATGTGATGCATGAGCAGATGGAGCGATTTGAAAAGTTGCACAAAGAAATCAAATTGGAAATGACTGAAGAGAAAGAGGCCCTTTTGAAGGAGAAACAGCGGCTTCTGTTTGTTAGTTTTTTCTATTTTCTATTTATTTTATAATTATATTGTATTAGGAGTATACAAATATTCTTTAATTATCTTTATTTTTTATTTAACATATTTTCTATTTTACTTAAATAAGATACATATTTTTTATATAGAAATTGGCAGAATATCATACTCAAGTACAAGAACATCAAGCAACTGAGGCTAAGTTGCGGAGTAAAATCAGTATGTACAATGATAAGTATGATGAATTTCAAAATGCGTTAACTAAAAGTAATGAAGTCTTTGGAGGTTTTAATGAAGAAATGGAAAAGGTTTGTCAGAAAAAAAATATCATTATTAAATTTTCAAACATATCTACAATAATTTTAAAAGTTTATGATCTTTAATTTCTTTTTCAGATGTCAAAGAAAATCGTAAAGCTTGAAAAGGAAACAAGTGTCTGGAAGCAGAGATGGGAAAGTACTCATTCGTCATTATTGGAGGTGACTGCAGATAAACAGACATTGAACAGAAAATGTTTACTTCTTCAAGAGTTATGCCGTGGGTTTCAACAAGAACGTGCTACTCTGATAGCACAGCTCAAAGAGAAGAACCGCTGTGAGACTGAAAATCTCGAAGAAGAAAGCAACGTTGCCGACAAGATGACACGATTATCAAGCGATCGTAAGCAGTTGCAGGATAACTTAGAAGCATTATCACAGAAGGAGCAGCAGAAATCTGAAAAAAAGATAGACGCTAAAAAAAATAAGAAAGAAAGTGAAAAAAAAAATTCAGTTGTTAAATGTTCAGACAACGTCTGCAATAAGAAGTTAAGTAGCAATGATTTAGAATCTATTGAAAATGGTACTAAAAAATGTGAATGTGATGAAAAAACGGAATTGAATAGGAATATTGAGAAAAAAGATAATGAGATGTGTGAGGACATTAAAGAAAAAGAAAGCGAAGAAATTGTAAATGATGAAAAAGAGGAAAGTAATTTGACAGAAAATGTTGAAAGAAAGGATACAGAACTGGTTAAAGATGTTGAGAGAAAGGATATAGATTTGATTGAAGATAGTGAGAGAAAGGACGCAGGGATGGTTGAAGATGTTGAAAAGAAAAACGTAGAAAGAAAAAATATAGAACTGGTTGAAAATTTTGAAAAAGAAGAGTTTAATGAACAGGTTAAAAGAAAGGAAACTGATTCATTTGAATCAATGGCAGTCACAGATACAGATGGTGAGCGCACAAAAGATGTTGAAGGAAAAGAAACCAAAAATTTGGAAGAGCATAAAGCATTAGAAAAAAAAAGTGATAAATGTGAAATAAGTGAGCTTGTGCTTTCAAATCACCAAACAAAGTGAAAATATCTATTTTCATACTGTTAATTGACCTACAGTTTTAGCTGCGAGTTATGTTGTCACAACATGTTGATAGAAATTATTTTTGACCTGGAATATTTATTCGATATATTTATAAAGTAAGTGATTTTGTGCCGGTTGGATCACAGAATGAAAATGAAGTGAACCTGTACTAATGAAGATTTAATATTGTTTTTGTGACACATGCACCTAAAGTGCAACTTTATGTTTGTAAATGAAACCCCTCACGAGAGACATCATCCCCTCGACCCTCACAAGGATCTTTTCGAAAAACCTTACTTTGATCCTTGGTGCAGAGTACACCATTATTGCCTTTGTCTCGGGGTTGCACTTACGGCGCATGTGTGACAAAAAATAGTGTGTGTATCTCGGGCGTGGGGTCTTTCTGACCCCAGGTCGGAGTTGTAGCCCGAGCCGAATGCGAAAGCTGCACTCTTTGACTGAAGGTTAGAAAAAGATACTAAGCGAATTAACTGATAAACTGTTTATTTTTTATTATTTTTTGTTCTTTTATTTTTATTTTTAATTTTTTTTTTCATGTTTTTTCACTCTCTCTATATTAATCCGTCTAATAATAATATTGGTTTTGTCATATACTTTTTCATTTAAATTACGTTTCGGTGGAAGTATACAACCCTCGTCTTCTTGGGCTGCCACTTCGACCTGGGGTCAAAAAGGCCTACTTCACGCCCTAGATACACAATAGTATTTTGTTGCTCGGTGAGGGCTGCAATTCAACCGAGCAACAAAAGCCTTGCCGCCCGAGATACACACGATATTCTGTGTCGAAAGGGCCGAAAACAGCTACGCGCTTTTTTAACAAATTAAAACAATTGATTAATTAAAAACATTGCATAAAAATTTGAAAAATTAAGAAACAAAAAGAAAAATATAGATTTTTTAATAATTTTGGCTCTAATTGGGGCAACTGGAGCGGAAAAAATGTAATTTACACAGAAAAAATTTCGTTTGTTATTTTTCATTGCATTTGTAATGTGAAAAATGTAAAATTTCATTAGAAGCAAAAACAACTATATACATTTTTGTATAAATTAACAAAATGAATAATTAAAAAAAAAAAGAAGAAAAAATTCGATTTTTTTAGTAATTTTGGGTGATTTTGGTATCGCGGGCGGCAAAACTTGGTTTTGCCGCCCGCCGGGCACAAAAAGGCCTTGGTCGCCCTACTTTGATGCGCACAAAAGTCTGTTTTTGATCCCGTTGGACACAAATAAATATTTTTTTTTTTTTTTTTTTACTTAGACTAATAATAATTATTATGAAAAACTTCTTGAGGTCGAAAATAATTTTACAAGTGTACCATTATACACAATTATTACTGTATTGTCATTTAGAATTAGAAACGACTATTTTTTATTCTTAAATAGAATCATAAGTATGCAACAAATGTAATTTATAAAATAGTATACAACTTATTTATTTGAATTTAAATTAAGATCAACCTTTGTCAACAAATATTTATTAGTTAATACATAAATATTTGATAATATGAAAAAGTAAACACTATTTAATTAATATATATTACATGCATTGCTTGATACTTCATCAATAGCATTGGAAGTTACTTACAATGTGGACAAGCTTACTTTTTTATTAGAATACTTCTTTTTAATTACTTTGATTACAATGTCATTATTCAAAGAAATCTTTACATACCACTTTATCACACCGTATCAAAATTATTATTTCACTTCAGTATGTTGTAACATTTTTAAACCTACTGAACATTTAATTTTTAAACTCAATGGTTTTTGTACAATATTGAAACGACAGATGTCATTTTTTTTGTTTTTATATAAATATGACATGACTGATTTTGAACATTATTAATATTAAAACTAAAGATTCTGTTTGAAAATTTATATTTAGGCCCGATGTATATAAATGTATGATGGATCTAACGTGTGTTAAATTTTTCTTGTATCTAATTTCTGATATTAACAAGCAACGCTTTATACACACGTAACAAGTGATACACCTTACTTTTTTATGACTTTTTATTCACTACGAAATGATTTATGTATACATAACTGTAGAAATGGGGCGGGACGTCACGATCCCTGCACTGTAACGTTCAAGTGCAGTCATTGAGCCTTGACCTAGACTTAACCGAACTTAGTTATGGTACCTTTTATAACAATCGTAAAAATGTGAGCATCAAATTGGACGAAAGTGATAGCCCCGATTCGCTATAAAGCATTTCGATTGGAAAACAATTTCATGACTGCGAGAATCTATAACTTTACATTACGTATCTTTTCGCGATTATTACAATAATTAAGTTGAACGAAACCGCGTTTTCCACTTTGATCTTTCTATTTCTTTATTGAAATGACAGACAAAGCCTTGATATTAATTATTGAAATTAATTCACCTTGTAGGAATTTGCATTTTAATACCAATTTTTTATTTTAATGTAGATGATAGCACTTATTTTCTCCATTGCATCACGACAATGCTAGAAATTTTTGTTACTTACATTTTCCCTAATACTATTATTATATTTAAATTGACATTGCAACCGATAACAATAGAAATATCCTAAAAGTTGACAAGGAAAGGTGAAAAAGGAGTAAAATATTCAAACTATTTATATTCTGAATAATTAAAAAAAATTTTTTGTATTAAGAACAAAATTTTTACCCATACATCATTTTGGGAAATTAGTCAACTTTTGAATTTTTACATTTCTTCTTGTACATCGAAACTCATTAATATTTAATATTCAATTTTATGATAAGATAAATTAGACTTTTTTATTTCGATTGCGAATGACAAAATTATAATAATTCATTGCCATTTAGTATCATTACACATTCTCAATTTCTTTTACGAACTGTTAATTCGGTCATTTACATTTAAAATGTTATTTTTTGTAAATTATAGTAAGCAGAATATTCTGCAAAGAGCGCTGTAGCTTTTATTGAGACCTACAGTGAATTTGCTCCAAAACATTTGATTTGTTACTTCACTTCGTGTTACAAGATCACATTTAACTCCATCAAGTAAGATCCGCTCATCAATAAATTATGACCATTCCAGGTACTCGGAGAAACTTCCGCCAGTGGTCAGCAACTTGCCGCGCTTTGCTCGGCCGAGATTGCAAATTCCCAGTTACGCAACGCATGGTCTAATTTCTATGCAACTTGGAAGTGAAGATGAAGTACGTTTCCGAGGAAGAACACCATCAAAATAATTTCAAAAGGAAATCAGATAAAATCTATTAAGGTAACTAAATAAATTTATTAAACCGTTAGCAAGATTTATTGAATTGATTGAATTACATTAATTGAAATCGATTGAAGCGTCAAAAAAGACTATAAAAATCGATCTAATAAATGAAAAACCAATTAAACCGTTGTCAAACGGTATTAATATTTCTATGTATATATTAAAATTCATTCACTTTGATTAATTATATATATACTATGCAATCCAACATATTTATATATACTATGCAATAGTCGTAAAAAATTGTTCAGTAAATTTTTAATCTATTGGCTTTCAATCGCTTTTAATCGCAATCGTTGACGATCCCATTGAATTCAGTAATTTTCCTTTTCAGGTATAAAAAGAATAGAAAAAGAAGAGCTGTGGCGGGTCCGAAAAGAAAAAAGATAAAAATGGTCCAAAGCGAAGGACAGGCGTTCACTCTTCATCGCAGCCGGGTCACGTATCTTTTTCCCGGCGTCTCAATGAACGCGGCCCGGTCCCGTTATCGTTTCGTACGAGTGGGTCAGCGGTTCCTCTTGGCTCCGACTTGCCATACGCGCCGCACTTGTCGAGCCGCAACCTGGTGGGGCCCACGACTCTGAAAGTGGCTGGTGCACTTTTCATCGATATTAGTAGCCGCGAGCGCGTGTCCCCCGCCGCACGTACTCATTACTCGCAGCTTGGCGACAATCGCCGGCTCATTAAACCGTGAGTGGTATACCTCGTTTATTTTTTTTTTATTTGTCCTCTTGTTCACCGTTTTACCTACGTATTTGATTTACCGGCGACACGGCCTTTGCTGGATGCCCGCAAACGGCGAGAGGACTTGAGGAAGGCTCCTGTGGCCAGGGTTCCGTTGCGAAACTGGAGCGACGATGAAGGTCGCTTCGACGCTGTTCCTCTTCGTCGTCGTCGGTACGTACCAATAGCCTCATGGTCAACTTTTATCAGCGGTTTTTTCTGAGCAACGGCAAATGATTTCGGGAAAAATGGCTGACAAAGTAAACGGGATCAGGTAGAAACCGATTGCAGACTTGAGATAGGCGTCAAGAAGAGATCCTTGTTTTTTTTTGTAGTTAGATTCAACTAGTTTTTATATCTTTGGATCGGTTTCAATCTGTTTTCGTTTACTGGAATCGTGATAAGACACGACCCTTCTTTCACCGTGACTCGGTGGCCGAGTTATCCAGTAGAAAAACGTCTCTTCAGTTTATTACAAATGATACGTTTCATTCAGATAATAAATCGGTCTTGAATACCATCAGTGAGATATTAAATACATTGAAAAAAAAAGTTTTTATACAGAGGGGGGAATAATACAAAAAAATGCGTTTGAAAACAAGCGTTTCATTGCATTGTGAAGTTTTAGTTTCAAAAGTAGTCTTCTTAGAATTAAATTTTTTTTACACAGTGAATCTTGCTGTTCAGTTGGAATGAATTGTTTTCTTCAAAATAAAATTTATTTTGCGAATTCGCAAGGTTGAAAAATTAATTTTTAATTATAAGAGTTAATAGATGAAGCAAGAGTAATAGTAGTTGAAATAATTATAAGAATTATTTCAGTTTGTTTATAGTAATTTTGAGAAGTAAAGTTATAAGACAGAATAGTAATATATGTTAATGAGAATCTTATAGATGTTTATTCTTGTCAATTACCATTTAACGCAATTTAACATAAAATCGTTCAGCTCGTTTCACTGCATGAGATGTCAATATTTTTTGACGGTATTTGTGACCGAATTGTTCTTTGTTTAGTTTTTTCACAAATGAACTACTTTTCAATGAAATGCATTTCTCATTTTCTGCTGGATACTATGCTGGGAAGAAAGGAAATAACAGAGATTACTTTTTTTTTCTAGTGATTCTAAAATACATTTTAAGTACACTAGAAAAATAATTTTTGTTTTTCCTTTTTCTCAATTTATTTAAGATACTTTTCTTTTCCATACAAATATTTCCTAATATAAATACAAGAAACGTCACTACAAAACCTCATTTTTGAATTTCGCACCCACGTTTTAGTGCGAAATTCAAATTGTAATTATCATGGCGAAAATGTGTCGATGAGATTACCAACGAGCACAATACTTATGCAACGTAAGATGCATTCTTTTAATCAACTCGCACATTTCAAAATGCAAAAATTTTAATTGGAAAACAGCAATTGATGACACGATAATGTAAGAAATTTGGGCTTTTTCAGGTCTATGGGTATTCCCGTGCATTGTATTATATATATGTATCAAGTACCCCCCCTCCCCCTATATTCTGTGCTATTGAATTTTCTGACTTTTCATTGACTGACGGTTACTTTACTACACTTTACTTTTATTGAGCTTGCATTAATTTGGAATTCTGTCTCTTTTACTTTGCACTAACGGCTTTTTCTAATGAATACAAATTGACGACAATTTTGTAAAAAGTTAATGTACATAGTTTAGTTATTGTCATTGCAACCGTGTTGACTTTGATAAAGTCCTTTTCGAAAAGATTACACAACGTTACGCGTAATGTTGAGAGTTACGATTAAGGAAAGACTTAGTTAAAGGCAATGTAATAGTGTTACCATCTATTCATCGTTAGCTGAACGTTTTTTTGTGGGTTAACGACCACAAGGTGTTACGTATTTATCGACGTTAATAATTGTGAATCGATTTTCCGGTACGCCATAACATGCTTGTGAATTGCCGTTATCAGTATTTTTTAAATTACAATATTTGAGATGAAATGTTATTTACAGTATATAAAAGTAGTAAATCTCGTAAAAGATGAAAGTATTTGATTAACTTTATATTAATAGGGTAATATAAAAGAACTTGACAAAAGATTGAAAATGATTTGTCACTGGGCTCAGAAGAGTAATTTATAACAATAAGTTCTCCGTGAAGAAACAAAATATTTTCAGTATTTTGTTTTTTAATTTTCTTGGAATGTTTTATGTATTTGGTTTTGTGAGTATTCTGAAAATATTTTGCAAAATTTGCAAACTTTGTAGGATATTTTGTTTGTAATTTGGTCTCGATGCAATATCTTTTCTTTGTTTAGTTAAACAATTAAATGATCAAATATAGTACATGTATAGTGCAAATAAATACGCGCAGAAGTTTCAATTAAATTTCACTTGGACAGGCGATTAAACATGACCGCCTCGTGCCACGATGCATCCTTGAATCATTACTCTTGTTGGTGTGACGACCTCTAATCTTCACCTACCGCGGTAACTTAATTATTTTCGCAAATTTTGACGTAAATAAACGTCACGAAACGCGCGCGAAATAAAATTAAATAAAAGAAGATGAGCGATAGAAAGTAGAAAGATATCACTTTCCAGGGTGGATGGAAATAAAACGAATGAAGAGAGAAGAAAAAAAAAGAAATTGGAATGAAAAGAAATGTGACGTCGGTTAATGAAAGTTTGTTATTAAATAGGCTAATCGACAGGCGGAAAATAAGAAACGGCGAGTTCGGGAAACAGAAAACGAAGCGAGAAAAACGGAGCGTCGGTCGGCAGAAAAAAAAGCACTCCGCCGAACGAGCGAAATTAATCATTTAATTTCTGGACAAATAACTTTTCATTAATACGCCGACAATTAATGAGCTCGTCTTGCAGTACCGGATGCTGTCATCTCGCGCACGTACCATTAATATAATTAGTCGTTGGAAATACGTTAAAAGTTGTCATTCTAATTGTCCGGTAAAAAGTGACAAATCAAAGTAAAAAGAAGAAAGAAGTTTACATGGCTTTTTTTGATTTTGATATGAATAGGAGAAGAAATTTTCTAGCGCTTCTTATATTTTCGTTTTGTTCGAGTTTTATAATCAGCTTTAATTTTATGTCTTATGGAATATGAAATATTATGAGCATAAAATGTTAATGCTAGAAGTTGTCATATTAGATATGAATTTTGTTGTAAAATGTTAGCATACCTGAGTTTCTTTTTCTTTTTCCATGTTTATCATAAATATAGTAAAATAAATTTCATATTTCAGGATATTTAAATATCTTGAAGTTTTACAATATAATACATGGCGCCCTTTTTTTAAGTACCTTATACAGGACATTTAAATGAGATACTTTTTTTACATTTTTATTTTTCCATATTTTATTCCGTAGATCTTTTTTTCAGTTACGCGGTCGACTAAAAAGTAAAATTTCTCGCCCACTTCTGCGGTCGCTCGAATGACTGGCTCGTTTGATTAACAATGTTAAACGCTGATTCGAGGAACAAAGAAATGAGATAAAAACGAGGGAAAAACCGGATTCGTCACCAGAAGACGGGCTCCATAATTATCGGTTGTCCGTCTTCCGGCGACGATTTTGTCGAATGAGTTATTTAGGAAATCGGGCCAACTGGTCTACGCTAATGTTTCGTTTAAAGCAAGCTACTTTCTATGCCGTCCCCGCAGGTATAACTGTTATTTTATTTTAGACTTAGACGCGTGACGTTTGAAAGAAGCTGAAACGTCACTTCGCCCGTGGCCAATGACCAAACCTGCACACAATCATATATTTATTTTATCATTATTATTATTTTTTCAACGTTTTGTAAGAAATTTCATTTCACCACAATGCACCGGGAGATAATCGTACTCGAACAAGATTATAATAAATTTGAAATGCTATAAGAATATTGAAAAGAATTTTATGAGATAATTGATTGGATGTCAAAAAGTCAAATTGTTATGGATTAAAAAATATAGTTTCAATAAATTCAAAAAGAAGAAATTAATCGTCGAATATGTTATGTTTTCAAATTTTTTATCATGTATTAAAGTCTTCCTCAGTGATTTCATCGATCTGCGGTGATTCTCAGACCGACTGATGCGTACTTTCGCCCTTTTTTATTCTTCTAATTTCGAGTTCGCAGTAACCTGAAAGTCTAAATGAGAATAAAAGATAATTTTTTTCACTTTCACTTTGTTCTTTCAAGTTCTTTTTACTGATGATAAAAGATGGTATAATGACACCAACATTAACTCGAATATGGCAACTTTTAACCTTTACTGATTTTTAAAGATGCTACAAATTTCAAAACTTAGAACAGAGATCATGAGAAAAAAAAAGAATTAAATTACATTTCTGAGCATAAAAGACTTAATAGCGTTTTCTTTGAATTTCAACCGCCTATATGACTGTTCTAAATTATGAGAAAGGATACTATAAAATATATTTAATTTGAGATGAAAAAAAAGATTCGTGTGAGAAAAAATAAATTTTCAATTAAAAATATGTGATACATTTCAGCGTAATAAGTTATACATAATTACAATAAAAAAATGGCTTAAAATTTCCAATTATACTTTTTATTTTTATTTTATTTATACAATGAAACGTAAAATATCCTATCAACAATTATTTAGATTTATTGAAAAATTGAATTACTTCTTTACTGTAACTGAGAAATGAAATTTGTAAAAATTGCAATATATATCGTATAATTTGTCATTTATCTTATAACCTAAGTTCATATTGCGTGGTATAATTATGATACCACGAAGTAATACACGCATACAGAGAAAACGCATTGTATATAAATGATATTGTTTTGACAATAGTTCACATACCACGCTTCACAAAATAGTGATTAATTATATATACTATGTATTTATATAATATATCGCAAAACTTATGATATTTACATCTTATTCTAGTGACATATCGTCAATTTTACAATATACAGCATTATTTTGTAATTTCGTAATTTCGATTTCTCAGTGCATTTTTTTTTCTTTTCACACTTTTTAATATAGTTGTATATACATATATATAAACGAGTTTGTATGAAGAAGTACAAACGTTTACCTTCTTTCTCATGACAGTGAAAGTAATATCGCCGTCAACCTGCAAATTTAAGAACTAGTAATTTGACCGCCAAACATCACCACAAATCGGCGGTACTATATGATGAAAGCATTGTAAATACATTACGCAAACAAGGGTTATTTTCGCACATACATTAAATAGAAAAAATAAGTGACACCAGAGCGTTGCATGTTGGAAAATTATTTTGCAATATACGATTTAGCCATTTAGCACTATTTCGCAATTTCCTAATTTCAGCGAAAAAAGCAAGGGACGAAGTCCCGCTTACGTCGCGCAGTCGCCTTGGAATTTTGAACAGGTGTCGTGCGCAAACCATTGTCAAAGAACTCGCCACTTAAGTCGGTCACTAGGCTATGCCTTGGCTCTGATCTTTTCCACGTGAATTCGGGGATCCGTATACGAATCGCAGTTTTATGTTAATTCAGCCGTAAATTCTTTGTCGTGAACCCGATTTTTGCTGTCATTTGTTCCGCAAAATTTACAATGTATAATAGGAAAAAAATAAGTTTACAAACGTAAAATAAAAAATAAAAAGTACTCTTCTTTTGAAAATAAATGCATTTTTTCTAAATCTGTTGACTTACGTAGGATATCTTTATATGACTTCAATTGTTTGGACCACACAAAAGTTGAAGTGGTACATTAAATTGAAGGGAAAATTATGACAAAGTTTCTCTCAAGTTAATAATAATAATAATAATAATAATAATTGCTTTGCGTAAAAAACTAATTGGTGAACAATTTTTTGTATTCTTTTTTTCGAATTTTCTACATTTGACATTGCTGAGTTGACTTTTTAGGCCAATTCATGAACTCGAATCGAAGATATAAAGATATTCAAATGAAGTCATGTGAAATACTTTCGCAATTTTTTTAATAAGCAAAGAACGATCCTACCTGAATTCATCATGCGAAATGGTTCTGATGAGTTAAAAAACCGGCGTGCAAATTGACGGGCTGATTTAAAAGGCGAATCACTTTACAATTACTATCCGGTCTCGATTGATACGCGCTAATTTTTGTACTCAGGCGAAATCGCTTAATTAAATATACTACGGCCGATTGGAGTGAGATTCGAACTCCTTTTTTTTTTACTGCGGTTATAAAGATATTACGACTTTTTGCATTATTTCTTGCGCAATAAAGGTTTGATTAATAAGATTGTAACCGAGCTAAATAAGACGATTTATCGCCTGATTTCATCTTTCTCAGTGGTAATTAAAATGTATCGCTTTTATTTTGGTATTAATTTTCAATGTTTAGGAGTATCTTGACATCGAGAAGGATTTCTTAAAGTTCGTAATTTCGTAAGTGCATTTGAATGATGGGGTGAAAAATCGAGGTCATTAGTCTGAAGATCACGAATTTCTCTCTCCGGGTTATTCGAGTAATTTATGACGAATGTGGATTTTTTTACGAAATACATTTTTTGTACAAATGATTCAGTATTATTGATGACTGGGTACCGTTTTGAGATAAACAAATTGATAAAAGTATAATTATTAATCGCCGCTGTAAAGAATATTTCGCGCATCAAAAGTATTTTTTTTCGACAAATAATATATTTTGAAAAAAAATGTCATTCGGGTTAAAGCAATGTTCCTATTTGAATGTCTCTCGAAAAAATCATATGATCTTATTACAATGAAATATAATCTTTTTTAAAAAGTTTATTGGAAGAATTAAAAATGAAGATATTTTATAATATTGACTGTTAAAATAAGTATCTCTTTTTAAAACATTTTTGATGTTTTAAATGCCAACAAGGAATTCTATCACTTTACAAAGATAATGTATAATAATATAATTTACCGCGAAACCGAGAGATACAGAATTGTCCATTAAATATTATATTCATTTATAAGATGTAGAAAGTGACACGAACTTTATATGTGCTGACGTAGCAATTTGTCACACTCATTTATTATTTAGATAAATGGAATTATGGTAAAAGATGCCAATCCAAAGGAAACAAACTGTTAAAAACAAAATACGAAAAATTACTATATTTTATTGTATAGTGGACTTTTTATCAAAACTGAAGATTATTGCTGCAAGACATAGTAAATTTAACTCTATTTCACATTAACTTTTCTTTTGTAGTGATTTTATGTAAATTTACATTATTTCCACAATAATTTTCTTGTAGTTTTTAAACGAAAAGTTCACAATACATTGAAGCTTTACAATTTTAATTTAAATTACACTACATTTGAC
>JABFOV010000329.1:0-42136 GCA_022817685.1 Aradophagus sp. ZL-2020
GGAGTCAAATTTGGTATCATCGGATGTCCCCCGTCGAGACGAACAATTTTTATTACCCACTTTTTTTGATCGGATTTGTAGTTTTCGAGATATTTAGTTGTCTCAAGATAAAAAACTCACCCTGTATTTCAAGTTAAAAAAAAAAAAATTTAAAAGTATTTTGCACAGTCACTTAAAATAATGATTTTCATAAAAATTCTTACTCTTTCTATCGAATTTCGTAAGTATCAAGTCATTACGGAACGGTAGTTTCAACGAAGAAACTCGCATAATTTTTCTTTCTAACTAGTGCATTTATTCTTAACGACTTACGACGTAAAGTTTTTCTTGTAAAAATGTCTACCGACTTTCACTAAGTCGGTATAAGATAATATAAACAAAATACGAGAAAAGGTGATAAAGTAAACGGACAATCTTCATAAAATATCCCTTAGATTTATCCGACTTGTTAAATTGAATTTGATCTTAAAACGTGACTTTGTACTAATTATTACAATATGAAATTTTTAGAAGAAAAAAATGTTGCAGCAACAAGTGATAGTGTTTGAGCTGAAAATATTAATATTATTATATATATTAAATTATAATAAATTTACATTACTAAAATATATAGCCTAAAAAAAGTCAGTTTATACTAAGTAGATTACTTTTGTAAGTGGATTTTATTTATTATCAGAATCATTTACTCATTGAACAGTGAAAAGTTATAATATCAATTTATTACACCTAAATCTGTAAGTAATTTATAAAAATGTGTTGAATTAACTTACTTAATTTCAATTTAAATAATATATTTAAAGAAGTATGTGAAAAATGTAGCGTCATTTCGAAGCATTTCACTGCTGCGTCATGTGGTCCTTCACTGACAAATGTCGTTACAAAGCGTGGGTGGTATTGAACTCTTTAATAATTAGCAAGGCAAAAAGAAAATAGTGGTGGCATTATCTGGCGAACCTTCTGAACGGTGTCCCATTGTGTCCAGGCAGTGGGCGGCGTCGTGCGTGCAACCGCTGAATTCTTTTTCAACACCGAACATACTTAATAAGCACTTCAAGAACGTACAACCCAATGCTAATTAATGATATCACTCATTCCACGTGCTCGGTTAGATTTGTTATACGGAATTTACGACAGCCGCGCGTACACCTAGCCGCAGTATTTCACCGGCCAGTCGTTACGCAACGCACTTATTTATGTATCGAAATATTAATTGCTTTATGGCCGCGCGATATTTCACTGATATTTTATTTATCCAAGAATGTATATTTATAAGAATCCATTCGCCGGAGAAAAACGCGTTGGCGCAGAAATGAAATTGCGCATTAGTTAATTAAAAAGAGAAGCAGAAATAAAAGAAAGGAGAGGGGAAAAAGCATGATAAAAACGTTGCCATTTCAATGGGGCGTTCGCAAAGGAATTCGTGAGCGCGCCGCGACGGTCTGAGCGGAAAGTGATTTCAGAGCAAAATTGAAAAAGTCGATGCACATTGCTCGTGATCAGGCGGACAAACAGGATACGTAATAAACTGTTTTTCTGTCAGCAGCGATTTGGATTTGCGCGGGGAAAAAAAAGGAGAAAAATTTAACGCGCGATCGATAAGTGAACTGCTGAGGAAATGAGCCACGGATGGCAACGTCGCGACGTCTACTCTTAATTGTATTGATAAAAACCCGGCGTTATTCGATTCGCGGGGAATTCAATTTTCCGAAAACTCTTGCCCGGCGAAATTACGTAACGACGAGCGAACGAATTGCCAAGACTTTTCACGAAATCCGTGATCGCGTAAGGCCAGATCAAGTCTGCGGTTTCTCAGAAAAGCTCGGCAAGAAGCAACCAACGAAAGAAGATGCTCGCGACTTAGTTGGATGTCCAGTTTTGGTAGTGGAAGACTGATTCGCATGCAACGTCTTCGTTCAGACTTTACCAGGAAGAATCCGGAGTACATACATAAACGCGCTGTACCGGTACTCGGAAGGCAAACGATCGTCTCTTTTTCTTCCTTCCCCCGCCACCCTCCTCTTGTTCCCCTCTATACAATTTTTTCGTAATTTTTTCCCCTTCTTTTCGCCGTTTCTCGCCAAGACTTCCTTTTATATTGTGGCTACAATACTGTCGCAGTTATAAGGACGAACGTATGGCATGCTAGCGAGGCATTGATGAAGTGCGTTTTACTCAATCTACTGAATAAATACCAGTTTTTCGCAGGACATAATTTAGACTTACAATAAGGGTGTATTTACCCAAAAACATACCGATAAGATCTGTTAAATTTATTTCAGAATTGATATAAACTATAATTTTCAATAATTTGGTTGGCAATTCAAATCGCTTAAATTGAATCGGCCAGTGAAAATTTTGTTACCTAAACTTTAAGCATCAAAACAATTGTCTAAAACAAATTTTTTATTTAACACAAAAACGCGTAATTTGAGAAACAAATTACTAAATATGTATCGCTTATATTTGTTTACTTAAAAAAAAGAAAAAAGTGTCTAAAATTAAGGTACCTATTTTTCCAGTGTTAACATTTATTGAGAGGATAGAAAACATTTAGAAAACATATATATTTTTAAACTACGATTCGTCTTCAATAGACGCCAGTAATTTTTTTCATTAAACGACACGTCCTACCTTGGCGCCCGATTACAAAACAGTTTATTGTAGTGAGATAATTATTCACCGCGTGTTATTGGATTTTCGATCTGTAGTTGGATGGCTATCTCGTCAGGAATATTAGTTAACATTGTTCAACTGGTTCCTGCCTGCATTGGCTTTTCGATACGACAATAACCAACGTCACGTATTACGTTGCAATTTAATTTCTAATAAATCAATTTGACTATAAATAGAACCGAGCCAATCAGAAACAGTATCTGCGTTAATGTCGAGTATAATTAATGGCCAACCTCATAAGTAATTTTATTTTGATTGACGCTTTTATAACCGAATTAAAATTCGGCTGACTTCCATGAACCGACGTTCCCATGTTGGCCCGTATAAAATCACATTTTTTTCCTGTTTACTTAATGTAAATAAATTACTTAATGTAAATAAATTTACTTAAGGAGTTAATTTCCGTCTCATCTCGACGTCAATAACTTTCTCGCAATAAAAGTATACGACACAATTTATCTAACGATCTTCACTTCCCCGCGTAACCTAAATATTCCTCAATAATACCCTCTTTATTCATTGAGAATAATTACATAAACGGCCGCAGCATCTTCGCGTTGCAGCTTCGACGTAAAGCCGTCGACGCGGGAAAAAGTGTACGATACGAAGCAGCGCCTTAAAGACGTTGATAGATAACGTCTTGGCATCAAATGTTCTGCAGAAATGGGCACCCCGACGACTCTCGCGTCCGTTATTTTCAATGCGACCAGTCTAAACCATTAATTACAAACTAAGTATGCATATTCATAATTATACGTATTAATAACTACGGTCATTTAGTCATTCTGGCCATTCTTGGGCTCTTGGACGGCTGCGTAGGCAGCCAGGACTCGTACAAGTTTTTGCACACGTACGCGCGCACGCACGCACGCACACGCGCGACGCCGTCGGATTCGATTGCCACGGTGAATGCCGACTATTCAAGTGTTCTAAATGTCACCCTCGCTGCTTATAACGCAACAGACTTGTCATTTATCATTGAGCTTTCGTTGAAAAATATTTCTACGCATGAGCGTTCGCGGCGTGCGCACTCCATATCTATGACAACCTGGCTGCGCGATGTCTGATACGATTAAGACTTTCGCAAATGATAACGTTGTATGAAAGATCATGGGCGGATACGACAATTGTTCGGCAACACTTTGCGTGCACTTTTACATTCTTCAGCTGACATATTATCATATAAATAGCATTGTTCGCCGGCCAGTTCGATCCGCAAGGATAGCAGCGAATTAAGCAATATTTACCCGCCGCGATACCTACGGCTCACGCTTCATTGTTCTTTAATTAGGCGGGGTCGTGGCGCTTGTCGGACGATCGATAGGATTTTCGGTCACCGAGCTCTCGGGACGACTTGTTTTCACGCCTTCGTATTTTTAACGACCGTCGTGTGAATGTATTAACGCCGTTGTTGAGTCATAGTTTGTGGCAGGGTAAAAGAATTAACAAGTGAGTTTTAATAGATTGAGACAAATTGTGCTTGAGAAATTAGCACTTCAAGAAAAGTTTAACGTTATTAAAATTTTGTGTATTGGTATAAATGTATAAATGATCAAAAATTCAGAGACAACCTTTTGGCTAAATAAATTAGAAAACGAATGCTGCCTTTTGTCTAAATGAAATATACTTAATCCAACCTACTACTCGCAAACAAACTACGAAATATTAATCATGTAATTAGAGTGGCAAACAGTTATTTAAATTTCATTCAAATGAATATTTAACGAAAAACTTTTGCCAAATCATCTGACTCGATCGAGCATGTAACGAGAAATTCTGAAATCAATTTAACTTGGCGCCGTAATTTGCACTCGGGTGAAACGACAAAACCTACGGTACCGTGAAAGCCACATCGCGCGCGCTTTTTGACGTAGTTTAACTAGCGAGAAATCAATGTCTGAGGCGACATCGAGATCACTTGCTTTGAACACGCCACGAAGGGGCGGCTCAAGCGTTGTACATACTTGGCTCGATTTATGCAAGTACGTGGCAATATTGACGCAACTCTCGACGGCCGCGTTCTTGGCCCGCGCCCGCGTCCTCTTGACTCGCGGCAGAACAACCGTCGGATTCCGAGCGCGGCGTCGCCGCGGCCGCAAAAAAGCCTGCGAGCTGCAGCGCCGAGAGGTCGACCTTAAAGTGGATAACAAATATTCGCCGCAAAAAGGACTCGATCAATTTGAGTTGGATGGGCCGATAAGGGGTCTGGCTTGTTGGCCGAAGGTCGCGTCTCGAGTGCCAGACCGGAAGAGAGCAGCGCGGCTCACGTGGAAAGCCATTTTCCCGCCATTGTGTAAAAAGCTCTGGCTCTTTTCCCCGGCAATTCTCTTACGGCCATTTCCCGTGCCACCATTATCATGTCGGGTATCAACGGCACGGCGCCATTTTTGCCCGCTGGGTCACGTGCCGCTGCAAAATCGGTATGCGGAAGAGAAAATATCGATGATTATCGCGGTGCGGTCGCAAGCGACGTGCCCGGCACAAAACTAAGCCTGACGCCGACTAGCGGTAAATTACTGGCTATTTTTCGGGCCCGCCGATCTTCGGCCGATCTCGCCTTTTTATTGCCTCGGGCCCGTCCGCGTTAGATAATGCCGCGGCGATCGCGGGCTTTGCAAAGTTCGCCGTTTCCCCGCACGGCATCGACGGGGACAATGATTTCGATTAACAACGATACTTGCCGCGATGATACTTTCTTGAAATTTACGCGCGAGATAGGATTCAAAGGCCTTGTCCAATGACCCGTGCGTTGACGATTCAATGCATTGACTTATCCGGGGTATATCTGAACGAAATTTGATGTGATGGCGAAATCGCGATTTCAGAAGAAACCATTGGGTTAGGACGTCGCCGCTGATCAGAGACATGTCTATAATCGACGCTTTTGAAATTCGATATTTGAATGTCGATTTTACGGATTTTAATACATTTCTGTTTCAATCAAGTTTTCTAGGTGAAATACATTCAACAGCGATTTTCAATAAACCTGATTCTCCGCTGTTCGCGATGAACTTGTTTCTTTAAAAAAATCAAAATTCACTAAAAATAACTTATCATTGATTGCTACAGGAAGTATCACTAACTATATATTAGATATAGACCATTAAGAGTAGCATCGTTTGAATGATTGGTCAATTCCTCAATCAAAATCACGCGGTATTTTGAAGTCACTTGACTTGATACGGCACTTGTAATGAAACGTGATATTTTATCTAAAGCCATCTGAACATCATTAATTAGTTTGTATCAGGTTTTTTGAAAGCCCAGCAAAAGGTTGGAGAAAACATTCAAAGGTCTAGGATCGCCGCGACTCGGCTGCCGCTTGACGCCGTTATTTGTCTGAAGTAAATGGCGAGCTACATTTCTTCTACTACGTTCTTTAGCTTAACGTCGTGAAATGGCTTTTCGCACGAGCCCGTACTCAAGTTTTAAGCCTGAGAAATCTAATCATTAATTAACTGACTTGGCAAATGGATCAGGGATGAAGTACACGTAAAATAATGCGAACATATATAAAGTATAAATTATACATAAAAGTCACTCTAATCGGAATAATATAAATAACATCAAGGAATTTATGTTTTTAATTTTGTATACTGAATAAAACTGGGACAAACAAAAAGCAATATTTTCCGACGTACTTGGCTGTTCTGTCGAAGTAGGTATTAATATTGCAAAATGTAACCGTTTGTTTATTTTAGAATTTCGATTTAATAAAAATATATTGAAACGAGTTCAATTTTAAATATATAATGTGGTTGTATTTTTGTAATATAACTTTGTCTCGGGATTTCAATTCGATTATTATAACAAATCATCATCATAAATAAAAACGTTGGAGTAATTTGAGCTTTCTCGGAATAATTGTAATATCATCACTAAAGCTGAGATTAATGTTTCACTGAGTAGGAAAGAAGAAATTGAAATAGTAAAATTTACAGTGATCGCAGTAACATCAGTAAAGTTTGCAGCTATCATACTCATTTTTATTATGGCCACTGTCAATTTCACTACTTCATTTTTTTAGCTTACAATGTTATTAAATTTTAATTTGCAAATTTCGTAATTATCGAAAACAACGATAAAAGAGAAAAAAATAAAATATAATTTAGTAGTAGTATAAAGTTAGAAACTTCTCTTCGCCTGTATATATTGTTGCACGCAAAGATTAAACAATCAGATTTATAAATGTGCGTGCAAGCTGGTTCGGAGAAGAATTCCTCTCAGTTAAATAATGAAGGCGATTTGCGCACGCGGCATTTTATTTGCAGCAATCAAGCGCGTGTCTTTAGTAACGATGGTGATTTGTCGCGGGCTTCCTACATTCCGCATCTTCGCTCGTTCGCCACATCGAATATTTCAAATCGTGGCGAAGACGCGCATCGTTCGTTTCGCGTAACGACGTGACGATCTTTAGCACGGGCGATGATGTTGCAGAATGCGAGTGATTTCGATTGAAAAATCAAGTACATGTCCTGGACAAGTCATTTGCGAAAATTATTTCGGACCGCATGGGTAAAAAAAAAACGTTGAACCGAGGTTAAAAAAAAGTATACCAAACAGAAAGCGTCGCACAGAGCTGGCAAGATGGCGTCGAATTAAATGCATCTCGGTTTAGGTCGGCGACCCGAACGGCCGTACGGAAATAGGATCGAAACCTTAGGTAAACGTAACTTTTCCTCGGGTTCGCGCTCGGCCGACGCATTTGGAATTACGCCAAAAAGATCTCGCCAGTTTGTCGAGATTTTCTTGGGGTAGTGCTCGCTATCGGTGTGTACGGCCGCACTGTGTAAATACAATTTCTTGTATTTCGCGTCGAATTTTATCAAATCACCAGCGGTAAATTGCGCGCCAGAATTGCGAGTTTCATCATCGATCGCGAGATTTCATTTTATTATCGGTCACGACCGTGGCGACGTCGAAGAAAAGTCGCTCAGCTTGAAAAAATGGCCCGTTGTAAGCGAGACGCCGTTAATCTGTCGAGAAGCGACTTTTCGAAAAACTAAGCTACTTTGATTGTTTCGCCAATTGATTGTTTCGCTTCTTTTAAAATTAGTTATTTGATAAGCTCTTTTTCTATGTATTTAGACGAAAAAAAAACGAAAAATGATTGCAGAAAAAAAACTTTGCAAAAGAGACACAATTTTATGCTACATTCTTCATTAAATTTTCTTCTTTGAATTTGATATCTCTTGCGTTTTGAATAAATATCCTTATCAATAATATACTTAATTTATACATTTAAACACTTTACACATTAGAAACATTAAAAACGAATAAAAAATGTCTGATTCCCACCAAGCAGTCTATTTTAAAAAACCACATTATGAATAATTCTTGTACTCCGAGGAAACGTTTTAATTGACGTTATCAACAGCATCGTAATGAACGGAATTCGTTCGAAAGATATCAAATGATTTTGAAAGTTTGATGCACTTATCTATACATTATGTTTATGGCTGAAAATTCTTGAGGGCAAACTTCCATTTGGCAATCGCTTGGCACGAGGATAATTATGAGAAATCATTTGACCGTTGGCGTTGGCAGTGGGGCGGCGCTTGAACGCATTTACCAAACGATCTAGCGATCGACAAAGGTAGTGCCGCGTACGTGTCGAGACTTGGCCGAGCGCAAATATTTTAATGGAGCCGTTATTTCAGTTAACGACCGTTCAATGGCGTCGTGGCATTTGATTCGGGACACCATTAAACGCGAGTCGCGATTTTCAACCGATTGCCAAACCGGTGTTCACTCGACTACGAAAATATCCGCGCCTTGCTGAAATGTTACGAATAATTCACTAATGATCAAACTCTATGTTATTCTCGAATTGCGCGCCATTGTTTCAATGAAGATTCTTTTTATTTCGCAAGTCGTTTCAAAGCATCTCGCGATAATTTTGCAGTAATTGGCAGAAAGAATAATTTCGCACGGTCTCGCATGTTTGCGACAATTTTTCGCTGTTGTGGCGCGCAGAGCGAGACAAAAGGGAATTGATGATAAAAGCGATTATGATAAGCTCATGCGACAAACAAAAGAGACCACTTTGTTTATTTCGCAGGTATATTATTTCAATTCACGTTTCGTAGTTTTTCTAGACAATGAGCGTTAGAGTATGCATGAAGTTGATACATTATTAATTATTGACAACGTCAATCAAGTTGTACGCCTCGCATTATTAATTCATCAGGGGAATGCGCGTGTTATGTCTATAGTGTCGCAAAATGAGATGGATTCATTGTTATACGCAGTCGTATTAATGCCATTTCATTCATAATGCAGTTTATTATTATGTTTGTTGAATAAACTGTAGTAAGCGAGATTGTACGTCCGCTTATCGAAAAAGAGCTACACTTGTATTTACTATTTATAATTAATAATTCATGTCCCATAAGTATGTATTTTTTTAATGAACGCACAAAAGTTTTAATTCATAATCAACGAACTGATAGACATTGGTGGCTATGAACAATATCATTACAGAAAAAAATCTGAATATTCGAAAGTAAACTAATTTCATTTTGTACCAGTTCATTACTTTATTTTCCAAAACTCGGAATCGGTATCCGTTAGCAACACCAATTCTCCATTATCCTAATCAGCAAATTACGTTACTCAAAACGTTCCAAAACAAACGACTTAAGTTCAAAAAACGACCAGTCACCGGAATCTAATAAGCAAAAGGAAAACCTTTACTCAGACTCTTAAAAACGACTCATCAATACCCGTCCAATGACGGACGAGAAAAATAGTGAAACTTCTCCGAATCATTTAGAACTGTGCAAAAAGCTTGAAACCGTACTTAAGATAGCAGTCTTTTTGCGTGACACTGCAGAGCTGCGTCTGCTGGGTTCGTTCGACGTGGCGCGCGAATCAATAAAGGCGCCAGGTCGCAAATAAAGGCGAAATAAATTGCAACGGTTAATTGACGCGTCGGAGCTGAAGGAAGGTTCCCCGAGGATCTCGTGATTAAAATGTCGCTTGAGCCCGCAGCGCATCGGGAAGTAGTGATTTGCGAATGGTCAATCGGCCGGCGGCGAGACTGGTATCCGCACCGAGAGGTGGTGCAACGTTGGCCGGTGACCCACTTAGGCGCTTTAACGCGCTCCGATCGGTGAAGAAACCGAGAATTCTAGCAATGCACAATGACTTTCACTGGCGAGTCGGGGCGCGAGTGCGCGAGACATGCATGACGTTCGATTATTTTCGAAAGGTCGCCCGGGTCCGGCGCTAGCGATTGCCACGAGCCGCTCGTTGGTGTCGCGCCGCGCCTCGAAAGGTCGCGATTCGCGCTTGGCGATCGGCTCGCCGTCGCCAGGCCATCCCGGCCGGAATTCCTTGGCCGGCTGTTATTTACCCGGCGCGCCGGGTCGTGTTTACCAAGGGCTCGCAAATCCCCCGGACGGCAAATGACTTGCATGTTTGCAAGTCATTTAACGGCCGCGCCGAATGATTTACCGCGCAGCCCGGCCGCGCAAAATTGCCCGCGCCGCTTTTCGGCCGGACCGCGCCGCACTTTGCCGGGCTAACGTTGTTGACATAATGGAGACGCGCGGCCAATTAAGCCGTCATCGGGATATTTCCATTGCGCCACGTGAAATCGCGTCGCGCGCTTCGGGCCGTCGTAAATAGCTGATAAGGTGTAATTAAACGGAGTGTTCATTAATTACGTTTCTAATGAAATTATAAGCCCGCGTCCTACGGGCCGGGGCTCGCTTGCTTTTCACTACGAAACTATGTGATTATTAAAAGCGCTAATTATTATGCATCCACCAAGCCGAAGGGTATTTCAAAAAAGGAAGTGGGGCCTCTCGGCGCATCTGTCAAACCACGCTCGGTACAAAGTTTCATATCTTTGAAATCAAGACTTCATTAACTGAGTAATCGGAAATTCTATTTCTGCGTTTCAATAGTTGGATTAGAGGTTTTGTTAATGTCGCGGTGATGGTGATGCAAAAATTCCCATAGAACAAGTATTTTATGTTTCAGGTATCTTTTTTTTTTTTTGGTTGGTTTTTATAATGAAATTTTTCCAGCTGTATATTTCGCTGAACTGAAATAAAACCGATAAAATAGCCCGGTGATATCGCCGGAAATATTTTACTGTTTCAAAGTAATTAATGAAGGATCAAGTATTAAATTGTTAAATTATTAGCATTACATTCCAGCATTTGTACATTTGAAACAATAAAGCGCACCAGTCGGTTCTGTACGCATAAACCATTTTGTCTGGAATGATTTGAATATTTTTCGTAATTAATAGGAGATCGCTTGCAATTTATTAATGTACAAAGCGTTACAAAGTCTCATTACGGTAAATGTTTAGTGCATTGTTTTTACGGTAGAATACGATTAGTCCTCGATGCGACAGATAAAAAGTTGCTTGAAGGAAGCGATGAAATGATATTAATTGACGTTCAATAACTTATTTTTGCCTGCCGTATAAAATTATATTGTGGGAATCGTTAGTAGTAAATGTTTCAACTCGGAACATAAAGGATAGAACTGTTCTCGGTCGGACTCAGCAGAGCTACAAAATGACTAAGCCTATGCTAAAGTGTATTCCATTAATCTATCCCAATACAACATTAAGTTGAGATAAATGTTTGCTTGGTGATTAAATTTAGCAATCTTGATAGTTGAACAAATATCTTTCACAGATACGTCAGTGAAACGAAAAATCTCGATGTGGGCACAATTTATCAATAATACGCTTTCCATTATTTATAATCTGGGAACCTAATCGTTGTAATGATACTGGTATCATTAAATAATGTTTATGAATTTCGACGGTGAAATTCATGTAATAATTTAAACGCTGTATCATAAAACATGCGCGACGTTAATGTCATTCAAACAACGACTCGCGTTGTTTTTTATTGACATTTAAGTAAAATTTTAATCGTGATTTGAATGAAAACAACGGGAAATTATTTAAAATTTGCTTACTTTCTAGTAACATTCTCAACTTTCAAAAAGTATCATAAAAAATATTACATTTTCCCACTGAGTCATTTTAATTATCAATAATTATTAACAAAAAATCATATTTCAAATTAAATTATTCATTATATTGTTCAAGCTACCACAATTATTGTATGTACATTTTTTGTAAGTCTAATGCAAGTACTTGATTTACAAAAATGGGATAAAAAATAATACTTTTGAACACATTTAATAATTTAACTACTCTCTCACCGATAGCGACCGCATTTCCGAAACTTCGATGAAATTAACAATATATTGGAAGCTGGTAAATTTATATCGCACTGACTTGGATTTTCATGTACATCGAAACTGATGACTGTTTTTGTTGCCAGAGCCGATCAATCCCCGTCGATAAAACAAGCCCCGGGTCAATACACTTTGTATTCGGGGAATTGCCTCTGCGTGAATGTGCGCGTGGCATCAAAAGTGCATGATCAATGACGGTCATTGCTTTCCCTTGATTTAACCCGTTGCAGCGCGCGAATCATTTGGCGTTCTATCGACCGTATTGCCGGGGTCTGGAAATCCGGACGCGTCCAATCCCGAGCGAAGCGGCTCGAGCAAAGGACAGCCGCATTAAAATTAGCGAACGTTTCGAGTGCACGAAAATGGCCGAATTATTGGCGCGTAACGCGTAATGATCTTAAAGAAAATGTCACGAAACGCCGCGCTCGAGTGGCACAAAGCGTAGCTTTTAAGCGCTCCGCGAGACAACTTCAAGATTCGGTCGCATTGCGGGCAAACCGGGCGATTTCCGTTTTCCACGTTTTCGTCACAGAACTCCGGCATATTCAAATAACAATGCCCGCAGGCTTCTTTCACTGCGCAAGCCACGTTGCACGCAGCACGACGGATAATTTAGATTACTACAACAGTCCGGGGCTTGATTAAGTTTTTACATGTTTTCACGTTTGATCATTTATTTGCCTCGATATTGATCGGCGCGGGCTCCCGTCACTTGATGATTAAATGAAAACAATCAAGCCCGTTCCAATCAACCAGGATTGTTCATCAACTACCACATATTTGGACGCGGCTGAAAAACAAAGTGACGGGCAGAAATTTTAATTTCGCATTTAAAATCGCGTAGATTAAAGGGTCGCTCGGTAACCTGCGTTATTTAAATATAGACAGTTTAAATAAAAATTGAATACAATTTCGATGTGATTCCGATTCTGAATTAAAACCATCACTTGAAATAAGATATCGCACTGATCGTAGTTTAAAAGTTTAAGCAACTTCATATTATTTTGAGTTACTATTTTTTTAACTCGTTTGAAATTGTTTTTATTTTTGTGTGGATAATAATTAAGATAAAAAATTTTGAGATAATCATTTAGTACCATCAAGCAAATTGTAAGCTGACTAATTCAATATTTCGTCAACGTAACAAAATAACTTACCGAATTGATTTTTAATTTTTAATTTCCTAATTTTCAATCAATAATTAAAACAAAATCTTGCTCCAATATATTGTCAAAATTTTGAAGTGAAATAGTTATTTGCAATATAAATAAAATGTTTATACTTTTAACTTTCTTGTCGCATATTAAGTACGTATAGAATTGTAAAAGTCAAAGGCGTAAAAGAAATATTGAAAACATTTCCTAATAAGACAATGATTTTAGAATTTCGGTCGCGACGTGTGGGTCCTTAGTAAAAAGTGAATTCGTCGGAGAAGAGTTTGAAGCTGGGCTCGCTCACGCATGCTCTTCTTCCTACGCCCGAGTCACGCTTGGCTTTGATGGAAATCTCATTTACAAAGGGCACACGCGCTGACTGCAGTAATGGCCAACGCGGTAAAAAGTCACCACACCCAAGCAACATAGCACACCACGCTCAGTCAGCTCGTAGCGTTAAGTTTGATTATTATTAATTTCGTCACGCTTTGTCGAGGCCTACGAGGAAGAATTTATTAATACGAAGGTCGATATTTACGGGCGTTTTGCAAGTACGTGCCTTTCCGTGGTTTTCACGACACGGAACGTTTTCCGCAATAAATTGTGCCATTAATTATATCGAGTGGATTGCCTGGAACATGAAAAGTGAATTTCACGCCACGGAAATTGCCGATGTTTCAACGGCTTTACGTTCGAACCGACACCGGCACCATGCTGGCGCAATATCAGGTCGATTGCCGTTGCCAACGTAACATCAACACTAACGAATTACGCTCCTAATTATGTGCAAAAAGTTCTGTACCTGCACAATATATGAAAATGTCTTTAATTTACGATGATAAATAATCATATGAAAGATTTATTTAAAGTTAGAAAAAACAATAAAATGAGCGAGTTCATCGTCACGAAAATTAAATTCTTTGCTCAGAATTGAAAATGAAATAATTGTTTTGAATTTCTTTCACTAGTTTTATGTAATTACTGTTGCGGCGACACTGGATTAACTCTCAAAATATTCAATTCAAACGTTGGATAAGTATTAGATTAAATGATGTTATTTGAAATTCAATTAATTTTAATGGACCTTATAATCGACATGAAAGATTATAATGTTTATTTTCCACGTTTTAATATTTTTGCTTCACAGAAAGACGTTTCATCACATTCTAAGCTTAAATCTGTCGTTTTTAATCTGGCGTGGAATTGATTTTTAAAATCCCACAATGAAGCGTAAAACATGAACTCGAACGACGGCTCATTTCAGAAACAAAACCGAATCCTCGCTGGTGCAGTAAATCTGAATCCGAATACAGAAAGCAAGATTATGCAGTTATCCCACACATCCGGATTTGCAAGTGAATTCTGTAATCTCAATACCCGCCAAAGTACTGAATCCGTTTAAGTTACTATAACTACCTGTTGTTTTGCGTTCGAGTTTGTAAATTATTTAATCAGTTATAGTCTCATAATTTTACAAAGATATAATTTCCTTTAAAATAATATACACAAAAGTATTTAATTTTGTTTCAAAAATAACAAATTTCGTCATTCAAGAAATAGCTTAAATGATAACAATACTATATTTCATTTTATCTTGATATGTTGCAATGTAATCTTTTTTTTAATTGAACATTAAATACAAATCAAAATGTTACTGAAGTTTCTCATCACACAGAACATTTCTCAGTTGAAAACGTATTAACATGACAATCACAGTTATAAATATAGCACTACAATTAAACACATATAGCTACCATAACTATTAATCTTATTATGACATGAAAACAGTTTAGCTGTAACATTGTGACCAGGCATTCTAACCAAAGTAGCTAAATATATAGCTATGCTTTTAATACATTTTTTCTCAGAATCACATTTTATACTTGCAACTGACTTTCAGGTTTACGGAATACATAAATACTCACATAATTTATTTTTACTATTCTACCAAAAAAATTTAAACAAATTAATACTAATTACACATTGTCTATAATTATCATTTAAGCATTCGCAGAATATACAACAGTTTTTGCAAATTTTTCTATAATAGGTCTAAAATGAGCTCTAATTACGATATAAAGTTCTTTAATCTTCCGTATTACATATTGTTTCATACAACGTTTTGGCAAAAAGTTGGGAGAATCCGTTGAAACAGTCAAAAAAGAAGACGCGGAAGATATTTAACGTAGAAATGGCAAAAATATGCGATGCAACAATACGTGGCATATAACTCACACGCTAGTTATGCAAACAATAAGCAAATACAATGGCAAATAAGGAATGGTAAGCGCGTAGGGCCAAGTGTGGAAGAGCGCGAATAATGCAAAGCAGCGGAGCGTGAATGACATAATTAGAATGACGATGTTGCAGCAACTGGCAATGCGCCGCAATGATTTCTATGGCTGTTATGCTGTGCGCTACGCTCGGAGTGAGAAATATTATTAATGAAGTAACGCCGGTACGAATGAACGCCAGTGTCGATCATCCACGCGGCTTTACTGAAAGATATGCAACGAGTGGCTAACCAACAAACCAACGCCCGTTTTAATAAGCTAAGTATTTACGAGTACGAGCGTCGACCTGCAGCTCGTTTTAATTGCCCGATAAAGGTACATGGTTTCTTTTAATTAATTAAAGAAAACACGTAAAACAACCGGACGCCGTTCAGATATGAAGTAATGAGATACCGACGTCTGACTTTAATTCTAGATTGAGTGTCACATTTTTCCCGCAACGTGCTCTTGTTTTTCCAATCGGTCATTTAATGAATAATGAACGGCGATGAAAAGTTATCACTAATTGCACCTGGAATATCAGTTGTCTCTTGTTTCAACGTTGCATTACAGTTCTGACTTTTATGGTCTTGCGTAATATTCAAAAAAGATGTTTTTCTACGAATCCCGAAATTTTGAAAATAAATGGTATACTATGTGTAATTATGTACAGGGAAGAATTATACAATATTTGCGATAACATAGAGTTTTAAATCTGTTTGATAGGATGAACTGAGAATATTAGTTTTTATAATGAAATGTAGTCACGATATATTATTAGAAAGGTTGTTGTGTACAAAAATGTATAAGTAACATGTAAAACAAATTTAGAAAATAAAAGCAAAAAGTTTAAACTTAGTATGGACTTGTATTTATTTGGTAAGTTGAAAAAACTAACGTCGTCGAATCATCAAGCATAGAATAATGTTGCCATTTATATTCTTATGTAAGGCAACATTATTTTATCAGTTGTTTCGTTGAACGAATAAATAACTGAGAAAATAAAGATACCTCGGTCAAGGCATTGTTGAAAACAAATCACTTTTGTGTTCCATTTCTTAACATAATTCTTTGCCACTTAAAAATCTTGTTATCGTGACACACCCCGCGTAAATATGTATACAAATATAAACATAAACAAATGCACTTAAAGAGTAAATGGCAAGTGACTTGATGACGAATGAAACATTGTCTTTGTCCGGTGATTAACATTGGCGCGCGAACGTGAACCAAGAGAACTGGAATTTATGTTAATTAGATGAATTTCGTATTGTCGACTGATTTACGATCGTCGGAATAGAATATATGAGATGAAATCAAATGCATAATCGCGTTAAATATTGTGTGAAGTATGTTCCGCGAGTCATTTCGATTCATGAACAAAGTAAGCTTTGTGACGCTTGATATATATATTTCCTATCTAATGTCAACACAGCTAGCGCTGTTGTTTCATCACTTGCAACTAATACGCCGTGTACAAATCTAAGCTTGAATAAAACGTGAACCAGAATAGCGATGCCCTATTGAAATGCAATGCTGTAAGCTTTGTTTTCTAAAGAGAAGGAGAAAGAGAGAAAGCATAAAAAAAAACAACCGAAACGTTAACGAGCTCTAAAAAATGCATTCAAATGATACATTTGACCATAAAGGACTGGCAAACAACGTAAAATTAGTCCGAAGTTGAAATCGAGTTAAAGCAAGCGAAATAATGCAACTTCATTTGGCTATATGCGCGATGCGTTCTACTTCGCAATAATTTATTCAATGAATATTATCCCACGGTGACGTTACAATGTAATTTTAATTACACAATTACTGCATACTTTCCCAAATGTATCCACTTGTGCATACATTAGTGTCTTAATGCACTCAAGTGAGTTGTTCTCAAATTTAAAAATGAGAATAACGCTAAAAATTGGATTTGTCAGAAACATTTTCTCATAATAACTTTTTGTTACTATTCGTCCATGACGATGTTTAAATAGTTTTTATCAAAACAAGAGAGTTGTTTGGTATTAATAGTATTAATATAGTATTAGTGAGTATTAATATGTTTGTTAAGATCATTTCTTAGCACAGGTGTGACGTGTTGTAAGAATTCTTTATATCATGCAGTAAAAATAAATAATGAATAATAGAGAATCAATGGATTTTCATATAGACATTTTAATTCTTTTGATTATTAATTGTTTATATAAAGTCACACATTTATTCAAAAACATTTTGATCTTACAAGCAAAGGCAATCTATAATGAATCGATGTTTTCCGCCAGTATCGAAAAGATATGCAAGAATGGATGCATAATCATAAATTACCATATCTACGTTCTAATAGTACTGTTTTCTTTCCGCGGTCAAAACTGGTTTCGATTCGCGAATGCACTCTGGACATATAAAGGCCGCGGCGTGCTGAAGTATTAGCTTAATATCTTAATTTGAAAAGTGGAATTTATATATTCAACACATTTACGCGCGTGACTCGGAGTTATGAAAATGCAGTATCTGTATCGGAAAATATTATTTAGTAAAATAATATAAATAAATATTATTTAGAAAATATTATTTAGTAAAATGTCAGTAGTAAAAATAGAATTACGAATCAACGCAAATTATAAAAATATATAACCCTACTTGAATAATAAATTACGCATTTAATACACTTTGGAAAATAAAATATAATAACAATAAACAGCGAACGCTGTTATGTTTATATAATCACATTTCAATGACCGTAATGAAAGAAATTCATTTCGCTGAATGCACCAGTCAAGAGAAAAACATTATTCCTATCGAAATGAACGTATATAAAATAGGCAAGTTTTCGCGAATTCACAAGACTGTTTCATGAAACAAGAACGGGGTTCGGTAAAAGGATATATTTGATTTATGTTTAATTGCGTGGCATTCTTCCAGACATTTTAACGCGTTCTGCATTTCATGAATGATAGTTATTTTCGCACCATTTCAGAATATGGTTTGTGGCTCTTAAAGGAAAGAAAGGCACTCTATTACGTCAGCCAAATTAACTTAAGAAAAATAATTTTGTTTGAATGGAATAATTAAATACAACACGTTATGTATATATTACAACTATATAGATAATAATGATTTATGATATACACTATCAAAAATAAGTAAAGTGAAGCAGTTCTGTATACGGTGTCTCCTTTTTTTTTATTATCACAAATAAATTTAAGGCGATTTCTTACCAGGATATAATTTTAACTCTATAAAATAATAGGTTTACCAAGTCATCAGTAACGTTATAATACAACCCATTGACATGTAACTATTTACCGAGATGCAAGCAAACATTCCCATCACCTGAGTGAACATAATAATATTATTAAAAATCGCTCCATCTATTCTAACGTTGGTTTTGAATAGCGCACCTAAGATCACCTTACCTATATTCGAATTCTCTACGAACACGATCTGCCAAAAAATATCCTATTTCAAAGACGGACGGCAGAAAAGAGAATGCAAAACCACAGGATCTTCTATTAGTTGGCGAATTTCTCTAGTGGTCCGTCTAATTTTTCATACTTAAACATAATTTGAAACCAAAAGCTGACCAAAAACTTTGTTCAGTAACCGCCGTAGGCGAATCTTAAGCTTATCAAATAACGACTTGAAGTGATGGGTTCAAATTCGATTTTGACTTTTGATTCATTGTGTCGCGTAAATGATGTCGGTATTTATAATTAATTTCGTCGTATGCTTATAAATAGTCACGGGCGTAACAATTGTTGGAATTTTTGTAGGACCAAAGGAGTGTGCGATAAAAAAATCAAGCTGACGGGCGAAACACGAGTCGCCTTTTCATTACCGTTCGTTTGAAAGTAACCTCTTAGTACGACCACGACAGCGACGCAGCCAGGACCATAAACGAGACAAAAATAAACAAAACACAAAGTCGTACGCTAATATCGTTTGCTCCTCCGCAGAGACAGTTAGTGCAAGTTCCATATGTTTGACAACTTTTGTAGCCAGTTTACATTAAAATGTAAATTATAGACGACGTCAAACTTTGCGCCACGTTTGGCCATTCAATTAGTTTTTTCGCTCAACATTAATATACTGAAATACTAAAAAGTATATCACTCAATTCGAAGTTTGTTAAAGAATCTTTATGAGATATGCAATTATCATTTAATTTCAAAACAGTATAAATATTGAATACCGGTTCGTGAGTACCGTCAAACTCTCAATTATGAGATTTCATCGCTCTGAACTGCATATTATACTACTCGAAATTATTCCCCGTAACATCAGTCATATTCTTCTTCGCAGCATGAAGCATAATCTTAAGCTATATCTCGCACCGATATCAGATTTATAATTAGATTACTTATACTCTTAACGTTACGACGTAGATACCGATCACGTTTTTTTAATTGATGTACAATTCAATCTCCGAGGATTCAATGTAGATCAGCACTTTTTTTACGGCTAGTGATTTTCGCACAGTGATGCCGAGCTATAACTCACACAAAAGTCCATTAAACGATACCTCTTTCAATCATAAACAAATGAACAGACAATCGTAACATCAGTTGGGATAATGATCTTCAATTCTCATTAAGAAACATATGCGAAATGAATAAAAATGAACAAAAAATAACCGTTACCATCAACGTCTTTGTTCGAAGGTGTGTATTTTGAGAGGGTGTGTAGGAATAATAGTTTACACCAAATAAGGCTGTTAAGTAGGAAACAGAGAAGAAACGGCAGGAAATACGTCCGGTTCGAGAAAAGAAAGGGCAGTTGTAGACGAAATTGCTGACATAAGGAAAACGCAACATTTCGATCTATTTTGTTGCATTTTATGTGTAAATAAGATCACTCTTAACTTTCTATGGACAATAGAACAGATTTTTATGTTATCGGTACTACACTATTAAAAATATTTCAAATTTTTTTTAATATTTTAGTCGTATTAGAAACCGCAACTTAAAAATCTGTCTTTCAATCTGTGTAGTTTTACTGACGTTTCAAATACTTGATAAAGTAATAATTTAACACTATTTTTGAAATGCTCTAACGTGGTACTATAACAAATAATATTTATTAGTAATAAGTGATTGAATGATGAGTTGTTATCAGGACATTCACATGAAAAAGTTAAGGTAGCAAAAAAATTTACCGGTCATCGAAAGCATTATTTGTTAATCCGAACACGTTGCAGCAAGATAGACCTCCACGAATGAAGATGTTCCGCCAGAGATTCTAGACGCACGTGACATTTTAATAACGACGCTACGCCAGTTTTGGAACAGGAAAAGAAGACAAATTTTCGTATCATTTTCTTAGGAAATTTGTATTCAATCGGAGACCGCACAAATGTCTGGACATTAACGGTGCCTGAATAAGCAACGTGAATGACTTAACTATTACGTATTCGAGACAAGCACAGGTTCCAGCGGTCAAAAATTTTAGGTCACTGAAAGGCGCTATTGCACATCGTTAATTTAAAATATATACTGCAAACCACTGTAATTTATCGATTTACTTCAAAAGCATTTTACCTTTTTCACTTTAAAGGTGTAAATGAGTTGAGCGAAACGCAGGTTGCGCGTTGAGAACAAGACTTGCTACAAATACAGGTTGCTGCATCTAAAGTTAATCTGGAACGTGTCATAAGAATCGCGTATTTACTGCCGTCGATCTTGGCGGAATGGCGAAATAGTAGTGCGAAGCTTTTTGCGAGTCTCGTTGAAGAATGACTTGAATATTAACCAACGTGTTACCAAGAACTAAAGGTATTGCTAGATGAAGACCATTCCTAACATAGGATCATCAAGACACGTATTGATAGCACCGGAAACGTTTTGTTCTCCCGTGGAAACGCGTCATTCCCACGTGCTTCATCAACAGTTGCAGGGAGATGGGAAAAACGCAACATAAATGAGATTACGATTTCAGAATCATCAATTTCTGAGACTAGTCGCAGATCGTAAATGTGACAAGCGCGACTTCGTGACATTGCCGCGTTTTATGGTTCGTTTTACATAAATTGTCTAAATAGTTTCGGTTCATCTTACCAAGTGTGTAGCTGAACGGTTGTATATATGACGTTTATGTGATTACGTGGAATTGCGGAGTAAATTTGATTCCGCTTGTAAGTCATTGAGCGGTACGCGATGAGGATACGACATTACTACAAAGCCGCGATGACTGCCACGGACGAGCCATATCCGGGACGTCGACCAATAAAATTAATCGTTGTGCTACGACGTCTGAATAATTTATGCTTACCCGATGCCAAGCAAGCCGTTCAATTGTCTATTAGACCAACTGTAGTTGGCGATTGTTTGGTTGTTTCGGTTAACAATTATTAAACTTTAGCTCCTCTTATGGGTTTTGTAACTATTGCATTCACTGCAATAAGAAGCCTCCTACAAGCGAATCAAAATAAGAAGAACAAAATAAATTAAAATTAATAATTTTTAATTAATTATATTTGCATTTTAATGCTCTGAGAAAACCAAACAGTAATAATTACTATTCAAATGGCAAATCTATCCCGGTTTTATTATTTCAAAATTTATTTTACCACTAAAGTATTGATAGTAGTAATCATTCTCTCAGTTGTTCAATAAATTTTTTACTTATATATTTTAAAGTTAATTTTAGAAGATTTCAGCTTCAAAAGATTTTGTAAAGCTTACAGTTAAAACTTTGATTGTGTTACAGAAGAAATTGGGAAAGAACAAAAGATACAAATAAAATGAAATTTACTTTCAAAGTTTCTTAATATAAGGTTATCAATTTTTGTTGAGTACGAGAATCAAAATTGACTGAAGAATAGAAAAACACGTTGGACTGCTACGTTTGGTATTAAACTTCCCTGAAGGAACAAGTCTGCATCCCATTTTCGCACGGTTCATTACCTATCCAGTGTCTTGGGAATTATATTTATGAGTCTATACCGCGTCAGCCACGGGATAGTTATTATGATTGCTTGTCGCTCCCTGCATGATTTATAGGGGCGCGGCTAAACGCTCGCTCTTTAGCCGCTAATCTCGTTCCTTAATAGCTACCGTACTGTCTCGAGGCAATTCGCAAACTTTAGCCACAAAGCTGGAATGAATTGACCTCGTTCTGGAGATCCGCAGATGCTCGGAACCAAGAACCAATCTGCGTGATATCGCTCGCTAATGTTATTAAAGTATATCTAGCCGCTCGTAGTGTCAAACATCTGCAACATGCCGGCGTTCGATTTTCAAAATGCCACATGCATTCTTCTGTCGTAATGATAGGTTAGACAGACGTTACTTTAGGTCAACAAAAGATTACTTTTCAACAATTTTATTAATATGTGTTAGCCGAACGTGTGAACAAACCGTTGGCGTTATTTAGAAAGTCGTTCCGATTGGATCATTCCTGAAATATATTGTAATAATAAATTTAATATAAGGAATTATCTGCTTGGTCTTTTCATTCCGATTATTTCTGAAATGCATGTCTCTAGAAAATGTAACTTAGCTATCATTATCGCGAAACCTGATAATTGTACAAAGAATTGTACAAGCGAAAGGCTAATTAAATAATTTTATTATCGAAATATCAAAGAACTGCTTTGAATTATTATACTCAATGTAAAATTTACATTGATGACATTTTCCTTCGTTGAATATATTTTCTTTGCTTCCGTTTAGTAATTACTATTACGTTTCATTGTTATCGAGGTAAAAACTAGAGAAAGAGGCACGGAAATGTGCAATCATTTGCTTATTGTGGACGCGGAATGAATCTATTTTCAAGCAAGATAAGAAAGGTCGACGAATAAACCTTCCGACGAACATTTGCGCTTGCAATTAGCTATGTTTTTATTAAACCAGTTGTGCTCGCTATCGTCAGCCTTTTATTGTTGTGCGAACAACTGGAATTATTCGCGATCAACAGAAAGAGTAAAACATTCTCTTTGAATTATAATAAGCGTGCATTCAGTCAAAGTTTTGCTGGTCAAAAGTCAGATTCATGTGTTTGACTTTAATGTTGATACAAAAGTAATTCTATTCATTAAAGCACTCGTAAGATTTTTAATTATTAATACATTTTTGTATACGAAATGTGGACTACGATTCAGTCAACAGTTCAAACATTGAATTACTGTTGACTTATATTTGTTACATGTTTATATTATACGTTTATAGTAAACATTTTTCTCATTTTTATTATTCGCTTTTGGTTTCACTTACCTTAGATGGATCTTCAATTGAAATCCCCAAAGTAAAAACATGAAGCGTTATTTCTCTGATGTTCTCCAATTCTTCCGGAAGACAATAAAGAGCCTCGCTGACAAAATAAGGTTCAGAGCAAGTCAATCTGAAACAGTAAAATGAATTTCTGTTAATTGCTTGAAAGTGATCATATTGAGAAACGAAAGATACTTATTGTAAGTACGTTAAATTACAGTGACGTTTGGCTTCGAGTCAGGTTTTTATTCTTTATTACTTTTTTTTTCTTTCGCCTTTACCTTTTTCATTTGAAGTGTCCAAATTCTCTCAAGCTAGATAACACAGGGGTATTAGAACCTTCGAGATTGCGTAAAAAGTGTCAAAACATCGTAAAATGGCAAATGCATTGTGGTTATAATAACGGTTTTATGGTTGAAAAGGTTGAATATAAATTCGTAAATCAACCATGCTAATTAGCTCGACGCACAAAACGTCTGCATAGCCGGACAAACTGGTTTATCAGCTCGAGGTTTACCTCGAGCTGATAAACCAGTAGAATAGATAGAATTTTTTACAAAATTCTATTATATTTCAAGCAATAGGACGTTAGATTCTAACCTCGAAAAATAATTACATTCATTAATTTACTTAAATTTGCAGTTTTTTATAAACTATAAATTTCGGTCAATCTGAAGAAAAAATACAATTGTGTGAATAATGGTAAATATGATTTTTAGTTTAAATTTACTTAGCGTAGTAAACTGTTTTATTGCAGTGATTATTTCAACTGAAATGTCAGATGTAATTATAGAACTGTTAACTTTTCTGTCTATGTTTATCATACAATTTTTTTAGCTGTCAATATGAAGATTACAATTGAAATTATACCACAATATTTATATTTCAACGCGAAATTCTAATTACTAATTTATCAATCTGACCTTACGGTTTTTCACTTAGCGCGTGAGTATCGCATTACGAATTCTCCAGCTGAGCGTGTCGAATAAAATTTATTCTTGCACGAACTCGCGTCCTTATTGCTTCATCGAAACATCGAGCTTGGGTTGCGAATTACAGACGTAACGTTGTGGCATTTTTGAGTCATTTCTTCGGCTTTCAATACGCCATTCATCGAGATCGTGGAACGTCGTAAAAGTGTTTTTAATAAGAGTAGCTTATGTTGCTCATTTTACGGTTAAAAATTGTGCACAGTTTGCAGTAGAGAAATTAAATTAACTGACAGCGGGACTCAGTTCTCGCAAATAATAAGCTCTTCGTTTGATAAGTTCACGTATGTGCAGTTCATTTCCAAGCCATCTTTTGAATCACACGAGCGTATACATCAAACGATTTGCCATACGCGTAACGTAGCGAATAAAATAAGTGTCGAATGCTTATTCGCACTTACGTATCATTCAGGTGTAAATTAACGTTTTCAAGTTCTATCATTCGTATCATATATTTATGAACTGTTGAATATTAACCAGTCGAGACAATGCAAGAATTTTCGATAATAATTTAGATATCTTTATTGTAATACGAATCAAATGCATTAAATTGTAAAAGCAAATAAGTTACACTCCATGAATACGAATACTTACATAACCGGAAACAAAAACAGGATGGAATATGTTTTATATAGAAATGCTTCATAAGTTAAAAATTTATCAACTGGAGAGAAAGTAACTTTTACAAATTAAATTGCCATTTGCCCAAAGAAACAACAACATTATTATGTATTCTAACAAAAGTGTAATTGTAGCAACCATTTAAGGAAATCTGAGAAAGACTATTATCTAATAGAGCGCGTGGAAATTATTTTGGCCGTTTATTGTTTTTTCATGAAACGACTCTTTTCGAAGATAATTTAAATATTTCAGTATCCCACAATCTAAGATGCACGTCGTTTTGTGCCCTTCGGAAATATCTTGCATGATCCGTACAAACAACTATTAAATAAGTTTATTTTCTGATACCTTATAATTTCAACAACAAAGAAGTCATTCATGGAGAGCTGCCATCATAATATACGTAAAAATTGAACTGCAATTATTGCAAAACATCTCTTGCTTTTAATTTCACGCGTATTTCATAAGAACTGAAGACATTCGAAATTCGTAATTTACTTCAGATCATAATAAATATTCAAACTTATACGAGAAACAATGATCGTTCTTTCCTATCTTCTCTAGTCATATTCTCTTTTCATATACGAAAATATATATAAATCAAGTTATGTCTACAGACCAGCAATCATATTTAGTGCGTGACGAACCATATAAGTTTGAAAAAGTATGAATAATGACAGTTCATTCTTGTCGAGTGCCGTCCGTTCCGCGTTTCCAGAAAACTCAGTAATACCTTCCCTGTAGCGCGTTTCAAAAACGTGATCGCCCGTTTCACGGCGTATTATTCAGAAAACTGATCGTTGCTGTACATCTTTAGGGTGGTCTTTCTCGCGAGATTTCGTAGAATTCGATTCCGGGGACAACCGTTCTCCTTCGTGCACCGTGCGAAATCCTGCTGGCTCATGCTAAAATATCTGTTATTAGTGGGTCGTCGATCCAACGACCATAGACCTTTTTCGATATGTTGCACACCATCAATAACTAAAGAACTATGCTGGTAATCACGTTTGAGTTTCAGATGAGATTCGCTGAATTTCTCGTTCAACTAATATTTTGAAATTCATTTTAAACTTTAGCGCAATAATAATTAAAAAAGTAACATTTATGAAGTTGCTTCGGAAAAGTTTCAATTCATTTTAGAACATTTTCTGCACTCAGACAAATGTGTCATTAAATTTTACTTTTAAAACAGTGTTTAAATCTATTGGGAATAAAAAAAAAGTATTTAATGTTCAATCACATTATATTGTTATAAGCCATAAAAAATTGTATTTAATGTACGCCTCACTGAATTCATAAATAACAAATAATTATTTGTAACAACTAATGCAGAATTAATTTACATTGTGAAAGTAAATTCACAGAATCGTCGAGAATTTCAACATTTTTATTGTAAAAAGGTCACTTTATTATGCATCTTCAATAAATATCAAGTCATTTAACTTTTATATAATATATACATGACATTTCTTTACTATTTTTTCAACCTAATGACATACTGAACATAACCTTGGAAATAACCAACTTGATTTTTTACAAATAATTACCCTATAAATCGTCATTATATATTTACATGTTTATAAAAACATGAGCTTCGACTTCATATAGATATAAAACATTACCATTTCAATGAGAAAAAATGTCTATTGATCATTTACAACCGAACAAAAGCTAAATATTTATGATTATATGTTTGTCATTTACTTCACAAATGTATTTTTTTTTAACATTACAACGTTAAAATGTCCGTCGAAAAACTAAACTTAATTCAAGTTAGAATGTCTATGGTACGTACAAGAAAAAAATTACCGTCGGATTGTAATTATTATTGCACAGGCACATGTTATTTCTAATACACGGACTTCCAATATATCAATCATTCTAGTATTAAGAGCGGAGCGTAAAAATGTAATTACAGACATCCGAGATCCATAAAAATGTATAATCAGGACTCATTACGCGACACTGTTCGAGTAAATGATAAAAAAGTATACAATCAATCAGCATGAATTTTATATTAAACTTCAATTATAAAGTTGCGCCAAGCGGTCTTTGTAATATTTAACATGTAAACAGCAATTTCGCGCCGCGATAACAGATTCGTCCGTACGAAGACAGAGTCCTTTATAATGGCGGCGTCATAATATCTTTGAAGCGGCGTGGCCTCCTCACCTTGACAAACTCATCAAATTGCCGATCCAATATGGAAGGGGAACGCGCGCGCCGACGTTACACGGCCAACGACAAAACGTAAAAAATGATTTTTCAACGCGCACCGATGAGAAAACTTGGCTGCGAAACACGTCAGCGAACAACCGTTTCTTTTTTCCTTCCATTTCTCTTCTCCTCTTTTTATCAACTTTAATATTTCAAGTTTTCTCATACGCGTGCATGTTTCACAGTGCCCCGCGTCTAAAATGAAAAACGGTTGCTTCTGTTCCGACTGCTTGGCGTCAAAAATTTCCGACGACAGATTGCTCCACGAAATTTCCATTGATAAAATTAATTTCACGTTACGTAAGAGCTAAATTGCGCTATCGCACAGACGCGTTTTCTCTCGAGTAAATGGTCGTATTTATGATTAATACCGTTAAATTTACGATTCGAGAAAATAATGAAAAATGATCGGCGCGTCGTATCACGGAAAGTCGCGAGAATTCTTGCGCCTTGATCGAACGGGTTTTAAGTACACACCGCGCGTAATAAATTCATGTAACTTGCGATAACTATAATTAATAAATACTAGACAAATAAGTCGGACTTTCTAGCGTGGTGCAAGGTCTGCGGCAAAATTATTAGATTAACTATTCGAAGCGGGTTTTAAAATGCAAATCCATGCTCCAGAGCGAGGCTAACGAAATAAAGAATCGTTGATGCGCTTGTCTCGGGCGTCTTGCCGATTGGCTGCGAGGCATCTAAATCATCGCAGAATTGCGCGCATCCGAAAGAAAATAGGCGGGAAAAAGTGTAAAAATGACTGCAAAAAGGGGAGGGGGAATAACGACAGTGGAACGTACTATTAGAAGAAGGAACGCGAAAATGAAGCGAAATGCGATGCATAGCGATATAATCGCCTCGGGAGGAGCGTAACGACTACGGCTTTTAAATTTATCTTTATGCATTCGCTGGCAAAAAGTTCGCAATGACTACGCGCACGCAAAAACTTATACACATAACTTTTTCCTCGGTCTGTCGTCGGTTTTTCGTCGCTTGGAAAAACTGTAAGTAATGACATAATTCTCGGAATTGAATGTTAATCGAAGTTTCGAATTGCGCGAGCAAGTTAAATTAAATGTTAACGCGTTGACGTGTAACATTTGGCTTAAACTGGCTGTCACTCTGACGAATCGTGCAAAGTAACTTCCCGTGATTAATTCCGTAATTAATACGTAATTAATATCACCGATTCATGTGCAGTGATATTTGTAACTTGTCCAATCACACGTTTTACATTATCCGTATTTTTCAATTTCATTTCGAAATTACTTTGTATCAGAACTTTTGTCGCAAATGATTAGTTTTCACAGCATACCGAATTGTAATCAATTTAATTATTTGTTTTATCAGAAAAGTACAAACCGAAATTCAAATTGACAACTTTCTGATTTTGATATACAGTAAAGAGACATCCAAAGTTAATTGCTCATTGTGACCTGAATTATAATCGTCTTTACAATAACTTTTGAATTCAACCTTTTTCAACCCAAGTGTTGAAAATAAACAATTTAAATTGATAAAAATTCCCTTCTAAAAATTCGTAGCATACCAAGTATTTAACTTTCAAACGTCTTATATCTAAACAGCAGACATTTGAAACAGTCACGCATTTGAAACACACGTTAACTCTCGCCCTGAAAATTGTCGAAATATTTTTTCTACGTACATCTATAGAAATTTCCAACCGTAATGTTACAACAACACTATATGACATTTAATTAATCCTCGAAAGCCTATTGTCTATTAGAGCGAGGAGCGAAACAAACGATTTGACGTTTGAAGTTGAAAATCAACGAGAGCCGTTTGATGAAATTTCCAAGGCAAGCTGGCTAACGCGTTTCGGACATTTTTTGCCGTGACCGCGAATACAGAGACTGACGGCAGTTGCACGTCGAGCCAAGAGTCGTCTCTCGGGGACGAAGGGGTCATTAACAGCATTTAAATGCGGAGAGACGCCGCAGGCACAACTCGCCGTCGACTAACGAGCAGTCGCAAAAGAGTTAAGACGTCGGCGCTATGTTTACGTTTACGATATCACGACGTCGTTTACGGGCAAAGGAAATGTTCGCTATTTGCGCGCGATTACAGGCGCTCGCGTCGCTGCGACACACTAATCCCCGTGACTTCTGCCATGCTCGTTCAAGGCCGCCGCCACTCGAGTTTCCCTTTTCCTCGTCTTATTAATTTCCGTCGACCGAAAAAGTCTCGAGAGCCTCGCTTTTGCCCGCAATTATCACCAAATTCCGCATTACATTAATAACTTCAAATCGCGAAATTTCTGTTGCAAAACGTCGAAGATACATTCTTCTTAGGCAAGAGAAAAAAAAGGTGACAAGAAATGAAAACGGAGACAAATAACACGCGCCCAAGATACTGCAAGAATCCGCAAAGCGTTGCATCTTCGCGATAGCAATCAACTCGGCCCCTCTAAGCGCTCGTAAATGCTTTTGCATGTGATCGACGCTTCTGCTGGTATTACAACGCTCATTGCGGTTTCTTTCTACCGCATCGTCCGACATTGCTACACTGCGGTGAATAAACTAAAAAAATTCAGGAAAATCAAGCGCAATGGCGATCCTACCGCTGCTATTAAGTTGTCATTGAGAAGCGAAACTATCGTTGAGCTGTGTAAAACGCGTTATTACAATTAAATTTACACGAAAATTTAAAACACTTTTCGTACTAGGAGCGTCCATTCTCATTCAGAATATATAGTGTAAATTAAAAGTGAGAAAATATTCCGTGGAAACTGTTTCCTTTGAAGTTATAAGTAGAGTCGTTTTTGTTTATTCTCCTGAAACAAGTTTGTAAGTATCAACACGTTATCAATATTATTAAGCCTACGAGTCGCTGTTTTCAGAAATGTCGACTTTTCCTCAATAACACCTACAAACGCGTGCAGTTCACAATAAATAAATAGTCGATATACTAACGGAGCATGCGTCAAAAGCAGTTTAGCAAGTGAAACGAAGGAGTGCGCGGGACAGCGTCGAAAGAATTTGAGCAAACTGAGACCCAGAATGACGCTCGTAATTCTCACGCCAATGAGGCAAAAGGTTGTGAGACACACAGCGCGTACGCTCATGGTTGGAAACTCTGCAATGACCTGGGCTCTGCCGCTTTCTCCTTCTCGCTCTCCCCGTGTATCTCCTTCTTTCTACCAGTCAACTAATGAACACAAAACATTTCAACAGCCGTGGGAAGTTGGTCGAATGCGCGAATTGTCTCCTACGTTGGACCAACTAGAACGCTGGGTCTGAAAGCCTTCAATGTAAAAACAAGAATTTTAAAATAAAGTACATTCATGTGCGATATCAAAACATTTTGAAGCAATTTCAATTTTTTATTTCAAGTTGCACATTCACTGAAAAAAATTCCTTTTGGAAAAGTATTGACACGGAAATTCTTTTCAATTAAAATGAAAAATTTTGGAACAGAAATATTTTTTTAATTATATTATTCTATATTTATTTAGAATTCGTAGGAAAAAGTATTTTATTTTGTACTTGTTAAAAAATGTTTTAAATTAATATATTATTTACAGAATTTTATGCTCAATAATTTTCAATAAATTTATAACACAGTCGACCACGTATACTATGACATAGTTTACTATTCAAATCAATTGCCATTCGTTTTCCTCGAAATTCGGAAATTTAATTACGATATAATTATGTTGAAGAAGCTCGATCAATTTACACGACAAACGGCACCGAAACTTGTGTGCTTCTTTTAATAATCCGTCACGCAGCGAAAGTTGCTCGAGTTCGAAGATAAGTCACGATTCGCACGAAAGCCACGATTGGCTTCTATCGAATACTTCAGGATAAGCGTCGAATCTCGTCGAGTTTCGTCGCGTGCTTTATCCTTGTATATCGTCCCGTTTATCCAAGCCTCGTGTAGCTTTCTTTGGTATCAAGGCGACTGCACAACGGTGTATCTTGATTCATACACCGATTCACGATGACAGGATGGAGTTCGCTCATCTTCGTCGGTTTACTGCAGCTATCGATGTAATTACCACTAAAATGCTTCACACTTGTTAATATTTTTTAACGACGCTACGAGTTTGACACTCAAATACAATTGAAACATGAATTTTAAAATATGCAACGTCATGATAATTCTTTTTTGATAAAATATAATACAAAAGTAACACTTTTATAAAGTTTGCCAAAATGTAATTCCATTCACAATTACTATTGAAATCATGTTTATTAAAACATTAGTCGAGCACTTTGTTCATTAGCTATTTTTTATTTCATTATATTAAATTTTGTATTTTATATTTTGAATTCGTGACTGAACGATATCTGTCATTATTTTTTTTATTAATCTTGTTTATTGATTTTACTTAACTTCACTACCTTGGCTTTATCGTGCATGTACGGTTATTTAAATATAACAAACTAATTACAGAATTAATTAGCTCGTTTTAATGGTGGTAACCTGATAGTTTTAAAGCATTATTATATCTTTACTTTTAACTAATAACGCAGTGGAAGGAAAAAATTCGTTCTCTCTTCTCGAAATAATGACCTTGAGTGACATTGTGTCACAGGTCGTTGTACTCGTCTCAAGAGACGCTCTCAATGTACGTCTTAGCAGCCACTCGTCTCAAAACACATCATCCCATTTAAGGCTGGGGACCGGCATAAAAATTCAAGCATTATTACTTCTTTTTTTGGGACGAACGTGCCTTTTTTATTTTTATTGCCAAGAAGTTTCGTGTATCGAATAAAACATTCGCCCAATAAAGCCTATTTTTTACGATTTATGTAAATACGTCCACATTTCTCGAACAGAAATTGCACGACTTTCTTCCGAAGTGTAAACGGCTTTCAAGAATGACACAAATTCTAAGAATCACCGACTCGCTAATTTAGCATAAATATATAATATCATCCCTACCGTTAAGGTGTAATTGTCATCAATGTGACACAATGGTACACATAAACGATCGCAAGTCTTTTTCTTCCCCTTCCCACGCTGAGACACATATATGGGCTCTCCTGTACGTGAATACTCATACACACGAGCGCGAAATCGCGTGCGTGAGCTATGCGTCTTCTGCAGAATAATTGCATTGGTTATGGCGGCGCTGACTTGCTGAGACACCGTGAAATCGCTAAGCGTTGGTTGGTGTACCAACGCTAGCAGACCGTTTCTTTTTCCTGGCATAAACCGAGACTAGCTGCTAAAATGACCAAATTAACCTCCGTCAAGAGCTTCAGTTTTTCGGAACAACAAAAACATAGAGAAATACAGCATTATTTACGATGCCGTACGAAAACGTCGAAAAACAAGTTGATATTCAAGACACTCCGATTACGCCTTGGTAAATTTAAACTTATAATATAATATTTTATATTATAAGTTAAGGAATATTGTAAAATGTTTTTAAAATGTTTTGTGTTGTAAGAATACTCTAAAAGTATTCTGGAAACATTTCAAGACTTACATTATTAGGGAATATTATGGAATTGCATGCTTCCAAGCAGAACAAAAATCGTTTTGTAATAAAATTAGTATTCGGGATTCCATATATTTTTCTTTTCATGATGATTATACAGCTTCGTTATAATAAAGTAAATTTATGGGAAACATCATTATAAGAAACAAATAAATGTAAAAGCATAAAGATGATAGATTTCTCACAGTTTTCGTTATACTCAGTGTATGTGAGTGTCGGAAAAAATTATTTTTTCATCGAAAAATGCTAATTCATTATTACTATTAATATTGAATTAATATTCTTACGAACTATGAGCGCCACACAACTAGAAAATAATTACCTTCAAAGAAACGCCGGGTCAAAAAGTTGTTATTCTTTAATACATTACATTGAGTTATCGCAACCGACTCATGAATTATCCCTGATAATTAGTCATTGCGATGACTTTGACGTCCGAAACAAACGGCTTCTAATTAAGCGTTAACAGCAAAACTTCATTAAGAGACGTATAATATCGCCATTAATTTAATGATATCAATAAAAATATCGATGCCACCTCACGAGAATACACTTATTAACACCCGACTTATCAAGATCCCCGAGACATTACCTACTGCATTATAACAATATTTCAGGCGTAGCATGCGGGAACACGTGTTGCCGTGATGCAAAAATGAAGCCAATTTGAAGGCAATGATATGCGGCTCTCCTTAGTTTGATATTTATTTACACATCTGCAGCGGACGTTTGCCTGGGCGCTCCCAAGTGAGCACGCCGCGATTCGTGCGGAGAGACTATTTCCTGTCCTAGTAAGGACGGCGCGATTAGTATCGACGATAAGGAGAGCCTTATTAGGAGGAGCGTACGAGCGTTCGTAACTTTGTATGCCCCGGCCGTTTCGCGATCTTTTATTTCACCTCCTTTGCGTTTCATCATCCAATCTTGGCCTCACCGTCAAAACTTGTCGAGGGAACATTGTTTAACTTGCTACGCTGAACTTGATAACAAAGTTAGGTCACTTCCTTGATTAAACGTCTAACAAAATGTTTTGTTTGTTGTGCATTTTAACAAATTCTTGCCACATACTAAGAAAAAGGTTCAAATTGTAAGCACTGTTCGGTGTTGTAAAATGAAAATATTTCAATCCTCTTTTGACCTATTGATAATTAGCACTCCTTCTTTAAAAAACGATTTTTTTGTACTTAAATCTTACTGTTTGATAACCCCGGAGAATATTTAGAATATTATAAAATTCTTCAATAATCATCGAATATTCTATTTGTGTTTAATAAATATAATTTGGGTTTTAAAAACTTATATTCATATTCACACTATTAATTACCAAAACCAATTTTCATTCCAACACTTTTTTGAATAAAATGGTTGTGTTGTATTTCATGCACTCAGTAACGATGTTGACAGTAAATAAAGTCGGACTAGTCGATCCTGACAGGAAATGTAGGAAGAATTTTTATAGTCATTGTACGAGGATACCCGATAACTATTTGAACTCGCTAGGCTCGCACGGGCTCGTTATACGTGATTTATCTTTAATTTCATTACTTTGAAAATCTTTCAAAATATACGTGCCACCAAAAGAAAGTGGCAGTGATAAATGACATGGGCCATCGAGATGTCAAAGGTCGCAGATGATACCAAATAACAAAACGGAAATATTTACTGTAAATCATAAAAAGTTACTGATGTGTTTGTCCAAAATATTTTATTCTTTTTCTCATTTATTCATGTTTTTAATTTGGTAGCGAAAAAGTTAAGTATTAAGACCTACATGAAATATTTGCAACACTTTGTTCAATTTGGAATTTTACACTACTTTCAAATGTACACAAAAAATTGTGACTAAGACCACAAAAGCGATGCAACACGTTCGCAGTCCTTTTTCTATAAACCTAAATTCGTCACCACTGAGATATACATATATGTGGTTTTACGTCTAATGGACGACTAATTGACACGGATAGCATAGAACCACGAAAATGTTTGCCACATCGCGTGGCCTCGCGTCTCGCGGTGATCAGGAAAGATCAGACATTCCAGGCTGGCTTCGTGCTTTACGGGCGCGTATAAAAATGCGAGGAAATGACTATTATCGACTGGCTTCTATTTTACGATTCAAGCGGTCGGCTATATTATATTACATTGCGTTGCATTCCTCGCGCGGCGTGTGAAGTTATATTACCGCGTGTAACTGCAACAACACGTCGTACTCAATAATCAGTAATCTGGAAAATGATATGAAATTCCAGTCGCTGCGAGTATCGCGACGTTAAACCGCAAGGCACATTAGAATGCCGCGGTCACAAAGCTCAGGCTACCTAACGTCTACCCCGCAGTATCGAACCTACCAATGCCCGTCATTAACTTCATTATGTTTACTTTTTATCGCCCGTTAATTTGTCATTTGTATCGCGGATTTACAGTTTCTTTCTGTTCGACTGACAGCCCTTTCACTTGCATTCTTATCGCGTTACAGGCCATGTGATTTGAATCTCGCGACTTTATGGGGTATCACGTGTTCGATTTTATTTCAGAGACGAATTGCAGCTGTAAAAATATAAATGGTCTTTTAAACAGCAGTTGATTAAAGCCACCATTCATTTTGTTTTAGATTCAGTTTGTTACGTTAATGAAAGTACATTTTTTTTAAAAGTAATTTTCCTTAACGCTACCATTGTTATAAAAATAATTATTATCTACTGTTAAAAATTAGCTAAAAACTTTCATTATATTTAATTAAAGAAATTCAAGACTTTAATTAAATAAATATAGGGGAAAAATCCATCATTAGTATATTGTGTTTGAGCATTAATTTTGTTTCTTTTTGGGTAATACATAATAAAATTATAATAAAATTAAATATATTAAATACACAGTTGGGTGCAAATATATTTCACTTTAGTCAGTTAATGGCACAAAGCGTATAATTTATAGGAATAATTTAATGTAATAATGCAAAAATAATTACGACTGATTTGGTATTCGAAAATGTAAATTACATTATTAAAATACTTTGGAAACACGTTACATTCAAAGTAATCTTTGTTTAATACCGATGGTAACAATTAATGAAGCAATATATAAATTGAATTGCACGTACACGCAGGTTCAGCGTTAGATATGACTGATAATTGTGTTTCACCTGATGATAAATACAAATTACACCATGTTAATGTGTTTCCTGTTACATTAATTTCTGCGTCTGTAATAAATTTCAAGCTTAACGATTCAGCTTTTCGCCTAACAATTTCGACTTCACAACCAAAAACTTAGCAACTTCATTTTATTATACATTATTCGAAATACTAGCAATTAAAGGATGTTACGCACCGATTAGCATAATAATCGAAAAATTGTGGGGATCAGCCTGAGAGACACGTGTGTCCACCTTTGTGAGAAAAGGCTCGAAAGATTCGTTGATTGGCAAACAACTGTTCGGGACTTTGAACGAAAGTTGTGCTTATCGTATCACGTTATCGTGACGGCTACCAGCTGTATGTTTCTTTATAAACGATCAACCAAAAATGTCCTTTTACCGAAAACGATACTCTTATTAGTTTTCGGTTCTTCGTTTTATGTTTCGTTATAATTGCGCGACTTCGGAACACAAATTCACGTTCCACGTAAAATTACATATGATATTAAATTCGTCCAAGAACGTGAGCTCAATAATATATTATCATACTTAAAAGAAGAAAACACTTAAGTTTTCTTGGTGATTTTATTCTATGTATTCATTTCTTCAAAACAATTTCGCCATTGCATCATTCGCTTATTTTTTGTCTCGTTCTTCAAATCTTGCAGATCGTCTAAACTGCCGATTTCAAAATCACTGTGAAGGAGTTGTGAAATGCAGTGTTAATCGTTTGAGAACGACAGTTTGAGGTAGTAAATTGATTAATTTCAATTCATAAATATTCATCATCGTCTATTACCCTACGAAATACTAACTGACTTACAAATTCAAGCCCGACAAAATAACCGGATGAATGAATTCATTTGACTTGGGATAATAATATAAATGAATAAATCAGAATGTAATGATATTATCATTGCAATGAAACGAAATCAATATAATTGAAGCTGTTAATACACCAACGAAATTATGAAGGAATGTATAATTTACCTTTTGCGAATGGTTGTATATTCATGAAAATGCTAATAAAGTTATTTAAAAATCACCGCTGTGCAATTTGTTTGTTTTTGTTTTGCAATCGTAGAACTAAAAACTATTTACAATTTGTTTACAACCGTTGCACTCATACAAAAGTTGTAATTATATAAGTTTTGATGGATTTATTCTTTTCGTTGAATTGAAAATGAAAATTTTTATTACACGAACGAATTTGCCTCATATTTATACACGAAATAATATATTGTTTGTAGTATGTATCAAGGATTACTTGAAAAAAAAAAAAACAAAAAAAAAACAAAATGATAACTAGACTTGAAGAACAAAAAAATAGAAAAAAATTTTACTTACTGTGCAGTAAATAAATTCAAAGACAATATAGTCCTTCAAGAAAAAATAATTATAATAAAGATATTTCAATTTACTTTCTATATGATTATTTACTGAACGCAATGCAAGTAACGTAAGATACATTATCCCAGTGAATATAAAAATGTATATAATAAATCACTTGCAATTTACATGATCAGTAATTGCAGGCTGATGAAATTAGAATAACGAAAGTATTAATTACGGGCGATTTAAGGTAGCTGCATATCTACAAATATGTAGAACACAACCAACTTTACATTTCATCCACGTAAGCTTACGATATCAGTTGCAACAAATTTAATTAATGTATGAATTAATCAATGATTTTAAATGTCAAACGCTTAACTTGTAATCGATACAAGTAAGTCCTCCTTTCCAGTGTTTAAATTATAAGTAACAATATAAGCAAATCAATTTACAAAATAAAAAAAAAAAAAAAACAGCAATATGTTAACGTTTTCATGTTGCATGGACAACTTTTCTCAAGTTTTAACAATGTTTGGACGGTTTTTTCACATATTTAATGACCGTCGTTTTATGGCCCTAGAAGAAAAAAGGCTGGCGCAAATACGTGCTTAGGCAAGTATATTTGCATGAGTTTGTGTAAGTAAAAGCGAGTATAACTGCCAACCGTGACTTAAATAACTTTCGATAAGCTCACTTGGACAGCCTTCCGCTACCAATGACCTCTTCTACACACTGTTAAAAATAAGTGGAGTCAAGCGATTTGGTGTAAGGTGTAACCGATTACTTTGCAAAAAAAATCACGTAACTTTCATACGATTTGCACCCATTGGAAAATCAAACAGAAGATATGAGTAAATACAAAACATAGAGTTCTACCACGTAAAAATTATAGTTAATAAACTCCGTTACATAGAAATAAAAATCTTTGTCCTGAGATTTTCAATACCTCAATTTCCAAATATTACGTCTTATAATAGTGAGTAAATATTTAATACTAGTAACTCTATGATTCTCATACTGCATCAGTCTTCACTAAGCTTGGAAAATACTGATGATTTTAGTTTTTGAATTGATTACAAAAAAACCGCGGAAAATTAACGATCGTCTTCGTTTACACGGATGCTATGTTGCATTATATGGAAGTAAAACTATACCTCAAGTCAACCTAAGCTAATTCTTTGAGACGCGAAGTAATTCATAGAATTACCCGAGACCAAAAGCGGGAGAAGTAAAGCGTCGAAATCCGTTTCAGAGTCAGTTTATAATAACATGTATAAAGTAGTATTTGCAACAATGTATATGGTGATTTGCGGCTACGTGTTGAAGTACGGTTTGTTCTGACATATTATTAAAGCAACACAGTAAGACTCCGTGTTCGTGATGCAATCGAGAACATGTTATGTTTTGCTTACACGATGCGTTGTAATTTGCACGTAGATTCGACACTAACTGCGAACCTTTTACAGCCTCTAAATGCTACCGATACTCCATTTGCCAATGTCAATTTACACACAACCGTATTCACATGTAAGCCGTCGTTTATCGGATTCCAACAGAGCAGTCGTCAGTTTGTAAAAAAAAAGAAAAAAAGAAAAAATGACATCACTCATTCCAAGAAGTCAAACACCGGAGTGGAAAATCATACTTTTCCGAAATGAGTCTCTGTTAGCCGATCGATTCCAATTTGCGTTTGACCTTCGTAGAATGAAACATTGCAAAAACACAGTGGTTCGATAGCAGTTAAAATTATGACGCTTTTTTAATACTTTTCGAAGCGCGTGGGACCGAAAGGGAAGTTTTGATGTACGATTTCATAAACACGTTGTATTTCAAAAGTCCAAGCAAATACTTGGGTGGAAAAAAGTCTAACGAAATTTCGCGCTGCGACACGGAAAATGAAGGGCTAGGAATTTCGTAGCAAATTACTGAAAATGAATTCAAAGGTAGTCGGCTGTTCGAGTGGCTTAATTTGCGAAACAGACGAAGTTTATAGTGAACGAGAGGGAAACTAAATGCACTTTACATTCTTGATACTCTTTTTCTGTTCGCGCGTTCACGTAGGCGCGAGTGTTTGTATTTACAAACGAAAGGACATAATGGGCGACTTCCACCTTTAGTTGGCTTCTACCTTGGCCGAATTCCATTGAACGCCTACTTCCTGCCGAGCCTCTAAATACAATCTATTATGGTGTACGTTGCTAATCGCCCCTTTACTCTATAGACTTTTTTCACGTCCCAACTTTTTGCCGCTCGACACGTCAGGCTCATTCGGCCCCGCGTTTCAGCGGCGTAAAAACAATGAATTTTTACTCGCCGATCGATATTATCTACGTGACTAGGGGCGACGGCAAACGGTGAATAATTTTAAATCAATTCCTTTATCAATAATTGGTCAAACCGAAACGCCGACTAAACGTGGCGAGCGATAAAAACGGCCGCAGGAATTCGTGAAACGCGTATCGGCCGGACCATAATTAAGCCTGTTACCCCATTTAAAAGTCAGCAACGGACGTTAAGTTATGTTTGCTGCTTAATTACATATTCCGCGAGTACGAAAATTCGTATTATCCTATCATAAAGTAGACATAAAAGAGTAGATAATAATGTATAATTTTTGTTGAAAGGGTTCTCGTCTCTTTAATGAAACCTTACGGTTTAGGGGGATATTCAATGCAACTTTTAATAGCACGGCCTTTAATTTATTATAATTTGTCATCACGTTTATTCTTCCTCCTACGGTAGTCAACATCGTTTAAGTCACTACCATAAAGCGATACTTCGCGTTACGCCACGACAGACTTCGGCGAGTAACAAAGAGTTGAAGGCAACGGTATTGTTCGTGGCAGACGTTTCATTAAAGTCCGCGTTTTCGCGTTCTTTACGTGCGTTTCCCAGCAATGGTACTAACGAAGCCCGATTGCTCCTCAACATGAGCGGCCGACAATTCAACGGGAATCGCCGAAATTGCACCTCTATTATTTAACGTCATTAAATACTTCGCGACTCGTCTCGTTCAATGGAACTGACTTGGCACTTGACTTCCTCCCACACGGCCGTCTTGCATCTCGTTCGAGCTGCGACGATAATAGAGGTACACGAGCGGTTTCAGAACTCGAACGGAGAGAAACGGTATGTGTCATTGAACAAGGAGGGAAGGAAAAAATGAAAGGGAAAAGAGTAGCGCCGTGAAGGAGAAGGTCAAAATGTTGGAGAAAGAGAGAACGGGATTCGGCCGTGAGGAGGGAAGTAGGCGCAAGAACTGGCCAGAAACGTTTCCCACGCCGTGGTCCCAGACATTTGGTCCAATAATAACACTAATTTTGTCTACGGAGGAAACCTATTGTCCGTCCGATGCAGCGGATGCGACTCTACGTGTACACATGTACGTTGAAGTCGAATTCTACTGCGCTGCTCTATAGTCGTTGACTGTGTAGTAGTTCCATGCCACAACTTGTCTATCACGGCTTGTAATTAGATTTCAAGTACCTTTGATAACTTCAGTTTTGTGATGCAACGTAGGCTTTCGACGCTACAATGCGCTTGTATTTTAGGCAAGGACTGATAAATGTGTGGTAGAGAAAATTTAAATTAAATTTGTAACCTGTTGACAGCCTCAATTCTCTGTTTTCGTGTAATTGCGGATGGTTAATTCGTTGAAACCAGGCATTGTAGTTTTAGAATAAAAATAACGTTTGAGGGAAATTTGAAGGTGTCCGTATGTCGATGCTTCTTTGAAAAATAGAATGTTTCAATTTGTTAATAAGAGTTAAAATATCTAGTGATAGATGAAATGTGTTTCATTTTCCACAGACCTTTATAGCATTATTATACTATTTTATGAACGCGCGTGTTGATTTGTCGATGCGTCATTGATCGCTTTATCAAGAGATTTATCAACTTATCACGTTGATCGGTAAAATTTAAAATTTGGACGTAAGATTTACATTTATAAGTCCAGCTGCTTATTAACTCGACGATAAATTTTAAAGTATTGTAGTAAATCTAAATACATTGTAAAGTACAAATTAATGTATTGATGAAAAAAAAAATGTATTTTGATAGACAAATTACATGTTAAGAAAACTTGATGTTTGCCAGAAATAGTTTTCTTTCAGAATGAATTATATTATTTTCTATCAAATGTTTCTAAATTTATTAAAGACAAAATATTAAAAATTATTGCTGTTACGCAGATTGTTGTAATCGTCTGTCAAATGATCATACCAACCTTCATTTTGTCTGTTTCACATTACCCCAACTCCGGGCTTTGGTCATAAATTTTCTCCACTTACAAAATCATTTCATTTTCGATAACAACTGAAAGTATTTTCGACCCTCTCGACCGCGTTGACGGCCTTATTATCCGATATTGCATATGAATACGCCGACCATGCCGATTGATTCATAAACTCAATTATCATTGAATTATCAGAGATAACGGCAGGCTCTTTGCAAGGGTATAAAATTTGCAAAGAACTCGAGGTATTCGAAGCGTTCATAGCGGCAGCAGTTTTATCTGAAATAATGGGTCTCCTTAATTGTAGCGGACGCTGGCAGTTGAGATTCCAGCAGCCACATTCCCCCGTCGTGCCGCGTACCGGAAGTTTCTCGTGTCGCTGTAGGTACATGCGAAATGGGCGGACAATGAGGCACTGAATCCCGCGTGTCAACGAAACACAGAACTGCACTCACGATCCTCGAACGGCGCTTAATAAAATCGCTCGGTCTCGCTCGCGCGTGCAAATCCACCGATATCCGAGAAAGCGTGAAATCGGCGCGAGGCTGGATTAAAATTTGCGACGCGCTATAAAGCCGTTAGCGGTTACACCG